>JAGGAQ010000153.1:0-37603 GCA_017657225.1 Termitomyces sp. T69sscA | reverse complement strand
CGGCACTCGTCTTTCCCCCTCCCCTGCACTCGTCTCACCCACCGGCACTCCCGGCGCTCCTCTACGCACCTCCCCCCGCCCCGCTTCGGTCTCCTACGCCTCGTGCTACTCCCGGTGCTCTGTGTTTGTGCACGGTGAATTGACATAAGGTGGATTCGCCCAGTAGACTGAGCCCCCGAGGTCAGCGGAACCTGACAGGTACTAATCACCTAGCAGAGGGAAATCCAAAGAGAACAAGTCTAAGGATTCCCCGCTGCTTGGTGCAGCGCATCAGCGGGTGGTGGAGGCGTGGGAACAACTGTACAGGTGACTGGAGCTAACCTTAACCTTGGATAATGTTTGAACAGGAGGGACGCAAAGTTCCGGGGATTTCCTAAAAAGGAAATGACCTCCGGAGATCTCCGGAGGTCTAGAACGAGTCCCGGGAGTCTAGGGCAAGTCCCGGGGGTCCCGGGGGTGGCATAGGATGTGCCCAAGAATGGAAATCGAATGGAAGTCCCCTGACACCTAGTGTCAGGAGACCTCCCTTTTACACCCTTTTTCCCTCAGCCATGCTTCACACTCACTCAATTCCTTTGCCTTTCCTTTCAACTCATCAAGTTTTCACTGGTTAGACCATGGAAATCTACTTCCCTATTCGTTATTCTTCTTTGGCTGAATTGACTCACAGCCACTACTGGCAAAATTGTTGGCATACAATTTGCGGTCATATGGCATGTGCATTGTCATGACTCCACCACTTGCCCCCAGTACCAAGCCCCAGCCCTGAGACCCTCCCCTCTCAAGCCAGCTCCACAACATTCCAAGCCTAGACTGCTACATGCCTGACCACCCTCAGCACTTATCACTGCCACCCCTGGCATGCCCTAGGCCATCACTGCCCATCACTGCTCATCACTGCCACATCAGCACTGACCCACCACCACCCTCAGCACCCCCTCCTCAGCACCCACAGATGCTACATCAGCCCCAGCCCCAGCAATCCTCAGCACTTCCCCCAGCCTCCACTAAGCATCCATCATGCATCACAATTGATGCATCACCCTCAGTCCAAACTCTGTGCACTACACCCCCTCCCCCACTCAACTCTTCACCACCTTACCATTCCATGCCTCCCACTTGCTCATGCTCCCAAAGCAACACTCTTCCTTTAGGAGCTTCCTTTGCATTGCACAACCTTCTGCTGCAGTCTTGCACAATCCCTGGGCTTTATTGGGAGCCCCAGCACTATAACTCATCACTGGGGCCTGGATTTGTGCTGTGGGGCCTACCTACTACCTCTTATATATAAGTCATAGTGTAGTCTCTAGTACAGTAATCTTGATATTGCACTCATAGTCCCATGTTTCTGTCTCTATCTCATTTCATGTTTTGTGTCTCGGTTTCTTTAGTTTTGACTCTGTTTACTTTGTCTCATATTGATTTATATCATCTTTTACTCACTTTGTATCATCTTGTTACTCTCACCTCCTCTCTCTCTTGCCTCAACTCTTTCTTTTTTTGGCTCAGCTAGATCTAGATCCCCAGCCCCAGAACTTGCTCTCAGCCTTGGTGCTCATCTTCTGCTCCTCCTCCACACACCTAGCACTCACCCTCACATTCTTCATCTCAGACATGACCAGCGCTCCTCGCTCATCTTCTGCTTGCATCACTGGTCCTGCTTCTTGGTCTCACATACCTCATGCTCATTAACAGTGCTTACTGTGCATATAGACATTGTGTTTGCCACATAAGGAATTGCCCAGTGGTCTGAGCTTCTGTGGTCAGCAGAACCTGACATGCATGACCTCTGGATGTGCTTGGGAAATGTGACCATAACTGTGACTGTAATGTGTAATTTGTGACTGATTCATCAGAGATGTCACATATTGTGACATGTGACTGTCTACTATTTTCTGTTATCTGGAAGAGTGACTCCTTAGACTTGTTCTCTTTGAATTTTTCTCTGCCAGGTTAGTACCTTACTAGTTATTTTGACATATTTTTAATATACTTTGGATTTTCCTCTGCCAGCTGTGTGACTGAGTCACAGCCTCCAGAGGTCACCCTTACACCTACTGTGGGACTCATCCACTCATGCTTACAGTTCTAGCACCTGCTTTGTCCCTTATATTATAGATTCTCTTTAGATCTACTTCCCATGCTTCTAATTCTATGATAATGGCTCTGGTGTCATATCTGGGACAAGATTCAAAATTTTGAGAGAAAAAAAAAATCAAAGATTGATGCAGGCCCACAGAGCCTGTTTTATACACTTGATAATTATCCTCTCAATCCAAACACAATTTAATTTATATTCCTAGACACAAACCAAGAAAATATTCTGTACATCATCTGCAGCAGGACTAAGCATTTCAAAAGCTACTGCAAAATTTGAGCCAGATATTATCCTTTGCATTTGTATTTGTTAGATATTTCTAGGCTGAGTATTACTTGTAGAATAACAAAGAACTAATGTCACACACTTATTTTTGCATTTCTCATGGGTCATTCATACTACAACAATTATATCTATATTGCTCAGAATTTCAGCAAACCTTGCACCAATGGCTTTCTCTATACAAGTAACCTCTAGATACATCTAGATACTGTAGTACTACTAGAGCAACAATGCCTTCATTATCTATCTCTAAAGACACACAGTAATCTTAGTGCACTACTTGTAGGAAATAATTATTTCTTTTTTGTTAGTCATTGGTCATTTCCAATACAGGAGCAAATATATGGATAACACCCTTCAAAAGATTGAAGCACAAAATGGATCAAGAAAGTCTATGAGATGCATAAGCACTTTGAAGCATAGCAGTGTTCTGATCAATTGAGGCTTCTGGATAATTTTTAGAAAGCATTATGTGTAGTAATAATCACAGCAAACGAAAGAAATCAAAAGAAAGAAGCAAAAAATTGGTGATAATCAAAGTCCAGAGTTTTTGATTGACTATGAGAAATTATTCCCTATTAAAGCAGGCATATTAAAAAATGGTCACTAAATGATTACTAAACCAAGAGTGACTATATGTGAAGCGATTATAGTTGAATGGGTGACACTGCTCCCGAGATAATGCCAATATTGAAATGAAAGGGTGACATTTAGGCTTAAGCCGTGCAGGGAGATGATGCCGGGAGCGAGAAATGCACACGTGACTTGAGTCATTAGGGCCGGACGTAAGGCGAACCCTAATTTTTCTACTCATCGACGCAGTCGAAGAATTGACAAAAGACGAATCTTGCGCACCTGCAAGTCCAAACTCTTCTTGTGCGCCAAATTTCTCTCAATCTTCTGCTTATCTCATCGACACACAGAAATCATGGCTCCGTTTTCCAAACCAGAGACGGTGCTGAAGCAAGCCGAGGGGCTTGTGTCCGTCGGTCAGACCCACGCTGCTCTCCAATCTCTTACAGAAATGTTCACCTCGAAACGGTTTCGCTCAACCCCGCTCACGTCGCTCGAACCCATCATGATGCGTTTCGTTGAGCTTTGTGTCGATATGCGGAAGGGGCGTACTGCCAAGGAGGGGCTCATGCAATACAAGAACATCGCACAAAATACGAGCGTACAGAGCATTGAGTCTGTCATTACCCGGTTCGTTCAACTTGCTGATGCAAAAGTCCGCGAGGCGCAAGAAAAGGCCGCAGTCCAGTCTGCCGTTGACGTAGACGACCTGGAAGCCAGCGAAACGCCTGAGAGCATACTATTAGGCGCTGTCAGTGGAGACCAGAGCAAGGACCGCACCGATCGTGCACTCGTCACTCCATGGCTCAAGTTCCTCTGGGAAAGCTATCGAACCTCTCTTGAGACTTTGAAAAACAATGCTCGCCTTGAGGCCATTTATCAGGCATGTATTTACCAAAACGAATGCCGAAATCGAGTCATGCGGCTAACTGCCGATTTAGCAAATCGCACAACAAGCATTCAAATTCTGTTTGAAGCACCAACGTAAAGTTGAGTTCCGCCGCCTTTGCGAGACTCTCCGTCTTCATCTTTCCAATGTTGCCAAATACTCGCATCAACCTCATTCGATCAACCTCTCTGATGCCGATACCCTGCAACATCATCTTGACACCCGTTTCGCGCAATTAAATACCTCCGTGGAGCTCGAGCTTTGGCAAGAGGCCTTCCGGTCCGTCGAAGACGTCCACAACTTGTTGACAATGGCGAAAAAAGCACCTCGCCCGGCTATGATGGCTAACTATTACGAGAAACTGACAAAAATCTTCCTCATGAGTGGCAACGCGTTGTATCATGCTGCCGCCTGGGGGAAATACTATGCCATCGTCACCAGCATGGGCGGCAAGACTGACGAAGAACTCAGCAAGTTGGCGGGTCAAGTCCTCGTCAGTGCCCTCGCTGTTCCTGTTGGTCTGACCAACGAAGACCACGACGAAGTCAAGGGCAAGAACAGTCGTTTGACTGCTCTTCTCAACCTTACAAAAGTGCCTACTCGTGCGGGTCTTCTCAAGGACGCCGTATGTTTTTTTTTTCCTTTCCCACAAGATATAAAGTTAATCATTACATCCTAGTTGTCCCGCGACGTCCTTAAACTCTCCCCCCCATCCATCAAAGCCCTTTACAACATCCTCGAAGTCACCTTCGACCCCCTCACCCTCTGCAAATCTATTGCGCCTCTCCTTATCTCTCTCTCAACCACCTCAGATCCCTCTTCTCCTTACGCACCCTACCTCACGCTTCTCCAGCGTGCCCTTCTCTCCCGCCTCCTCTCCCAACTCTCCCAAGTATACTCAACCATTACGCTCTCGAGCCTCCTGTCGCTCGTCGAGCCCCTCCGGGCCGCGGGTGTCCCAGGCGCATACGACGATGCACAGATCGAGGGCTACATCATGGGATGCGCAAGGCGTGGAGAACTCAGTATACGTGTCGATCACAAGTCGGGCAGCATCACGTTTGTTGATGATGCCTTTGAGGATACAGAGGGAGCTAGTACGTCCGAGAAGGGTGTGCAGCCTACCATGGCTGAGCTGGTCCGCACGAGGCTGAGTAAAATCGCAACGTGCCTGCATACATCGCTCGAGCGTCTGGATAGGGAAGAGAAGAGGGCGAGAGGAGAGAACACGGAGGAGGCAGAGGAGAGGCAGAGGCAAAAGGTCGCTGCACTCGTCGCGGCTGCTGAGAACGAGAGGAAGGCGTTGCAGATCAGGAGGGCATTGGTTGCGAGGAGGAGGGAGTTGCTGAGCGAATTGAGCGTGAGGAAGGAGAAGGAGGAGACGAGCCGGAAGGCGGAGATCTCAAGGAGGGAGAAGGAAGAGGAGACCAAGAGGATGAGGGAGGAGATTAGGAGGAAAGAGCAAGAGAGGGCGAAGAAGGAGTTGGAGAGTATCAGGATCGACGAGGCCAAGAAGTATGCGCAGAGTTTGGTGGACAAAGGTATTCTCAAGCCTAACGATGTTGATGTGAGTTTCATCCTTGTCTCTTCGCGATCATGCCTGGTTGCTAATCGGTCTGGATGCAGAAGCTCGACACGATTGATACGGAGGGTCTCATTGTCATTCAAGTGCAACAACTCGAAAAAGAAAAGAAGGAACTCTCTGAGCGTCTGCGTATCGTCCACAAACGTGTCGATCACATTGAGCGTGCTTATCGTAAGGAAGAACGACCTCTTCTGGTCAAGGATTACGAGCTGCAACAAAAGACTGATAGGGAGACGCACGAGGCTGTTCAACGAGCTCGTCTGGAGTCAGCACGTGCGGCGCATGAGGAGGACATGGCCACCAAAGTACGTCTTGCGCGTATGATGGAAGATTACCATGCGCGTCGCGAGGCCATTGTTGCGAAGAAATCGTCGGAGTACGCGAAGAAGAAGGAAGCAGCGAACAAGAAGATCGAGGAGGAGAAAACCAAGAGGAGGAATGCGGTGCTCAAAGCCCGCGAGGAGGAGAGGTTGCGGTTGGAGAAGGAGGAGAAGCTCAGGAGGGAGAAAGAGGAGGAAGAGGCCAGGATTGCTGCGGGTTTGTATATCGTCCTTTATTACATCGATGTCTCTGTTCACCTGTATTTTTCCTACAGAACGTGCAGCAGAAGAGGAGCGCAAACGAGCCGAGGCCGAAGCTGCTGCTGCTGCTGCCGAGGCCGCGAAACGCGAGGCAGAAGAAAAAGCTTTGGCGATCCGCAAAGAACGCGAGGCAGAGCGTGCTGCTGCTGCCGAGCAAGCACGTCTTCGGTTACAACGCGAGGAGGAAGCCGAGGCCCGTGCTCGTGCTCGCCAGACCGAGAAAAACCAACCCGTTCGTGCACCCGTCCCCGCTCGGGCCAATGGTTCCGAAAATGTGTGGCGCCGCCCAGGAGCAGCGGCGCCCACCCCTCGTTCCGAGAGTCCCGCTTCTGGCACCGCACCTACACGGTTCAGTAACGCACCGACAGCAGGAGGATGGCGCGATAGGGAGGCTAAAAAGGCTAGTAATGGACAGGCTGCCCCCCCTCCACGCACTGCTAGTACGGCATTGCCGCGTCCTGGAGCATCTACACGCGAAGAGCCTAAAAAGGATGAGGATGGATTCCAGCCAGCGAAACAGGTATATCGCCCGAGACAGTTGAGGGGTTAGTTGTATATAGCTTTCTGATGTCTTTACGGATTATTAGTCTATTCTATCCTTTTGTTCTCTTTATAACTCTCCTGCCTTCTGTTAAGACTGCGTAGCAGCCAACATCAGCGGTCGGTCCGACATACGAAAATTGATATCATCTTGGGTTTAATGTACACGATTGAGGAAGTTAGATGCAGTGATACATGATACAACGAGCAGAAATACACTCGGCAATAACCATAACTACAAGAAAAAACGGAATACTTGGGACCGGACAGCATACACGACGGGGATAAAGAGGTAACGCTCCTCGCCAGAGCAAGCTCATTGTTAGCAAACTCATCGGGTTGGGATTCGAATTCCACTGTTGAATTTCAGGCGAGGCTTGAGGATTCAACCATAATGGCGAAAATGGAAAGAGTACACTATTTCAGACTGGCTCTGAAAGCCTCTTCCTGAGCTTGTATGAAGAATTGATGATGATATCCCATACTGCAGCTTGTTTGAGCTTCGATAGCTGACCCAGATGCAGGGCGAGGAGGGGTTTCACAGGAAGAGACGATTTGCGTTGTAGGCATCGCGGGGTCAACATCATTGTCTCTCGGTGACGTCAAGAGAACGAAAGGAGAGGGTGGTAGTGAATCGGAACGACTTCGGATACGCTTTCCCTTAGTAATCTTCACCCTCGACAGCTTGCGTGGTGTCGATGAAGACTTGGAAGACTTGACTAAGGTTTTCTCAGAAGTAGAGATGGGGAACAGAGATGAAGAGCTCCTGCGTCGCTGCAACGAAAGGCTGTGATTCCTTTGTATAGATGGTCGCCTGAAGAGTCCCTGAGGGAGAGCGAAAGCGAACTTGTGACGGACGGCATGGTGCATGATCCCAGCATCTAAATCGCTATCAATCGTCCTGGTGGACTGACGTTGGCTTCTGGTTGGCAATGGAAAGGCCGCTAAGGTGTCTATGCCATCGTTAGGGAGTGGATAAAGAGGAGAATCTGGAATGGCCTCGATTTCCTCCCACTCTGAGTCAGCGTCATCGTCTTGGACAATGCGAGTTCGAGGCTCATCCGGAGCCTGAGGCTGGGTGAATGTGGAATGGATTGGGGTGTCGATTGAGCTTGTGTCAATTCGGACAGGGTGAGTTTCTCTGTGGGATCCGGATAAAGAATCCGGTTGGGGAGAGACATGGATTGATTTACGTTGAAAAAAGGTCCTAGGATGTGTTGAAACACGGCCATCATCAGAAACGACGATGTTTGGTGTACTTTCGTCCCTCTCACTAAGATCGATCGTTCGTTTGAAGAAAGAACCCCTGCTGAATGATATACGGTTCAGTCTGGCAGCGCGTAAGGGACCGTTTCTCACCAACGAACCGTCGTTGGTAGTCAGTTGACTTTGAGACCTGGAGAGACGTTTGGTGAAGGCTGGTGCTCTGATGGAAAATGGGAGAAGTCGACGGCGAGGTCGTTCATTAGTGATCGCCCTATCTGGAATTACGAGACACTCGGAAGAGATCATCTCTTTGAACCTCGTAGCGGGGTTTTGGCGGCAGAGTGAACTACCACCGACACTATCTATCGACCGATCGTTGAACATCCACTCTGCGACCAAGCTGTTGTCGTCAAGAGCTCCTAGCTGCAAACAAATATCAAGAACAGAGGCGCGGATGCTCTCGGGAGAGTTTGTAGTGTCACCGAGGCTCGGTTGTGGCAACGACATGAAGACTGGTTGCTGATTATCAGAAAAATCCAAGTTGTCTCAAGAAGTAGCGTCGTAAGATACTGGAGGGTGATGGCGGACACCACATAACATAAGAGAACATGGGTATTTTCATCCCCACAACCCGACAATGTGCGAGTGATCAATGAGAAGTCTCCTTGACAACTTGTTTTTCTCATGTGACAAAAACAACGTTCGATTCCCAATGACATGAATATTGTCCAAGAATTGAAGACCAATCATGTCTTGTGCTTTCAACAAGCTTGAATCTGTAGAGACGTTGACTGGACGCACCATGTTTGATTGGGAATCGTTTTGTTCGTTGTCGGTAAAGCTCCGGATGGCGTCTGGTGAAGTGTTAGTTGTATTACTATCTATTTGATGGCATAAATCTAGGCATAAGGTAGTCGAGTAATTGATAGGAATACAGATGTTTCTAAGTAATACTGTCCAAGTATGGTCAATAAGGGTATCAAGGATGATATATAGGCAGTCCGTATCAATAAATTACATTCTCTCGTCCTCTTTTACTGCTTCTTGCATGAGATCTTCAAGTATTCTTTGGGTCAATACTGCAATAGAACGCGACAAGGAAAACTCACCTCCCCACTTGGAGTTCTCAAGGGATTGAAGTACACTTTGTGGATCTGCTTCGATCACCGAAAACCGCCTGTAAATTAAGGTCAGGATCTGATCAACGGGCAAGACGAAACACATACGGAGAATGAAAGCCGCGGTCGTTTGATAACGTGCTGATGTCACTCGTACGCCGATTACTTCGCTGTAATGTGGAAGTCGGGTCAAGTGCAAGGGAAACATCCGGAGGACGATATCTCCGGGTCGGAGTTGGGCTTGCTTGTAGTGGGCCAAAACGTTCACCTTCGTCAGGTGTTATGGGACTGGGAGTTTCTGCCAAGGTATCAACTACAATCGAGGGTATTTCTGGACGTCGATTCAGTTCCCATCCAACCTAGAAGAATAAAACAAACATGCCTTGATTTCTCTCAGAAAAAAGTCGCTCCCTGTGAGACAGAAAACGCCGACGGTGAGATATCGTTTTGAGTAGAGACCGCACACGATCGAGATTGACAAGGTCCGTCACCAAACGATTTGTCTCTGTCCTTGTGACAAGGTCCTTTAGACTGATCGTATGACAACCATCAGTAGGAACTCATAACAACTACGCAGTTGAACGTACACGAGAGCTTCCCCATCCACGATCAGTTTGTGATGAGCAAGGAGAATGAGCATATCATTGAAAGATATGCCACGACCTGGCTGGTGAGAAATGCTGGCCTCATGGTATAAACGGCTGTAAACGGCTCTGCGTTTCCTAATTGCCTCATGATCTAGCCCGCTAAGAACAGCCTCAAGCTTGCCCACGTCGATTCCCGCAACAACTCTCGAAGACCAGTTCATCTTAGGGTCGGCAGACCCTCGACAATGATTCACTATGTTGGATATATTGTACTCGCTGGGATATATTTTCACTTCGAAGGCTCCACTTAATTTCTAAAAAGAATCGGTGAGTTTAGGTGGCAACTATGGGGAAAGAATTTGAGCTGACTCCGAAGAACGGGACAAAACGATGGTGCTCGAGATAGCCAGTATTAGGATTTGCAAATTCGGCCCAAACTTTCTTGAATGAACGCATTTGTTCTCTGGTGATGGATTTTGCACCACCTGCCGACGTTTGGAACACGTAAGAAAAGTTTTCGACGACAACACCTGATTGAAGATATTAGCACGCAAGAAGAAAGCATCAGAAAACAACTTGCCAGTAAACATGTTGACAAAAATGTACTTGACACATTGAATGAGTAAAGATCAATGTGAGGGAGTCGGGACGTCTCTCACCATGCTCAGCAAGTTCCAGGTGATGAAAAGAGCAAATGCCCAATTCTCGCTTCCGCAATCGGAGTTATCTGTTTTTGTCACCGAACTGTTATTGGTACAGCGAGGGTATGAGATGGTACTTTGAAGATAGATAAACAGTCAGGAAGGAAGGACTTGATGTAGATGAAGTCCTGCTGACTTACTAGTCGTGCATATATTTGTTCCAGCCTTCCCTGCACAGTTTCAAGTCAATAGATCATGCAGTAAGTAGTGAGATCAAGACATACCCAACACTCATAAACGCCAGCATCACTAACGCTGAACCGATGGAATTGTAGTTCATGTTCCTGGTCTCGCCGGAATTCCATTTTGTCAAACTGAAGACTTCAACGAAGAGGATCGCGAAGAAGATAAATAGAATGAGCCAAAGGCCAAGTAGACTGATGATAACCGGCAAACTGGCTCTGTCATGGAATCAGTAAATGAAAGTATTTCTTCAATAATGGACATACACCGCAGTCTTGAAGAGCATATTCAAACTGTTGTTACGCTGGACCAACTTGAAGGCAATGCTAACAAGGAAGAGTTTCTGTAATTGTTGGGTTACAAAACCACTTGCACCAGCTCGCACGACCAGAGTGGTGATAAAACTCCCTGCAGCGACAATTATGTCGAACCAATTCCAACCATCTGACTGGAAGCTCTTCCAACCTAGGCCAGTTAATCTCACCAACACATCGAATATATATATACTCATGATGCAAAGGAAAAAATCATCTAAGCATAGAAATGAGAGCGTGTTCGGATAAGAAAGGCTACGAATTCCTTACTTCGGATAGTGTCGGCAATCCGTTTTGAGGAAAAGGTTTGCGTCCTGTGAAGAACTTGCTTAGTCTTTCCAAAGAGAAAGCAACTCGACATCAAGCCTACATAAGAGCCAAGATATGTAGCACAAAAAGGAACGTCATGCCCCGAGACCACCAACCGTGCTTGCGAACGGCGCGATTGAAACACCACCTTCTCAACACATTAGACGGCCGAGTCGGAGGTCGTCTCGATGGCTTCTGTCTCTTGAAAAGTTTTTGAAGGTCTATCCACTCTCTTTGTGGCTTAGTTAAAAAAGCTGATCCAGTCTTTGAACTGAAATTTCCAATGATGATACTAGGAAGAACGGCCACAAGTCATTAGCTTTGAAAGGAATCAGACTAGAGATATTCCATACCTGACAAAGAGCGTCAAAATGACAACCGCTCCCATAAGGTTATAGATCACGAAAAACAGTGCATTGAACTGCGAATGATTTGTTTTCGGTTGGAGACCTGGACCAGTTATGCTCGTGGCAACCCCCATAGCATCAACCCAACCTTCCAAAGAGACGATTTCGAAGAGAATAAGTAAGGAAGACCGGAAGGTGTCAAACGAGAATGTTGTCGAAGGTGATGGGTTGTCCCAAACACGAGGTACTGGAAATCCGAAGGATTCGCCCAACACCGTGTGGTTATATTCTCCAATACAGTCCCCGATACCACTAGCGTCACTGTCGTTGCAGACATTCATCTTTCCTGCGAAGATATTAAGACCCCAGACGGCGTATGGAATCATATAGAGGATAGCGAGCATTGCGGCATCAAGAATTCGAATTGCGCCAGACAATATCAAGGACTGGAATGTATTTCTCATTTTGTCGATGAGGGTTATCAATCGCAATGCTCGCAACGCCTTCAACGCCCTAGTAAATCGGCTCAAGCCACCGATGGAGATGAGACCAGTAATTATGTTGACGAGAATACCACACAGGATGAAAAAGTCGAAAACATTCCAGATACTGCGGATATAGGCGTTTGGAGTGAAGAGAAAACCATCGGCAATGATTTTTATGATGAACTCCGCTACGAGAAGGAATCCAAACACCGTTTCAGAAACATCAAACCATGCTCCAATCTGGAGCCCATGATTCAGAAAATAATCCCGGCGGAAGACAGGGGTTGCGATGGTCTCTGTTACTATCCCGGCAATTACGGTGAGGAGAAGAATGAGCTGAAAAATGGGGTGTGCAATAGGCGAGTAGGGTGTGCCAAAGATGCGTTCACCATTCGCAGGCTGTACAAGTTTTTGGCAAAATCGGCGCAAGGGATTCTTCTGTGAAAATATCCAGAATGTCTTGTCGTAGGTGGGGTGGTCACGAATAAAGTCGGCTCTCTGAGCCCGTCTCTCCAACAGTGCATCGCGAAGATCATGAGCAGCTGTGCTCTCAACGTTGACAGTCGCGAGCAGCTCCCTGATAAGAATGAGCATTGAGGCTAAAAGAACAGGGATTTAACCTACAGAGGCCGATCTGTTTGTTCTTCGTTACTATTGCCTGGCTTGCCACTTTTGAAGGTTGACATCGGAAAATCATCCATCCTTTGGTCACCGGCGAAAAGACGTTCAAGCATATTCAATGATTTGGCGGAGAAATGTCGTGGTTTGAATGGGCTGGACTGTGGGCGCTGTGTCTGTAAACATGAGGTCACTCGAGTTCGACATTTCCGTAATCCCACATACTGAGGGTGAATGAGCATCGTTTCGGGGGACCCTGTAGTCTTGTACCAAGGACTTCTGCATGGGAAGGACGAGATTAGCAGGAAGGTCTACTTTCAGCTTCACAGGACTCGGCCGAATCCATCGATATGGGTTGAAGCTGCGCATCCAAGATGCCGAGCCTTGCTGTGCTTGATGACTATTCCAATACTTCCAGGCTTGCTCTTCCTTTTTCATCCCCTCGGCAACTTCAAAGTTCTCGTTGATTACCGCAATGAACATCTGCAGCATGATAACTGAAAAAGAAAGAAAGAAAACAACAAAATGAGGAAAGAAAGAAGATGGGTATTGTGTGAATGCCTACAATTCGAGAAGAGCAGCCAAGAAGAGACGAATGTGGCAACAATAATGGTCTGCCCAAGTCGAATCTCTGCGCCGGTTGTACTGTAGAGGACATCTGTCCAGTTTTCCGACGAGAATACTTGATAGATAGCTAGGAAAGACGTCCAGATATCACCGAAGTTCATCGCTGTATCTTCTCCCATATCTCCGCGAAGAAGTTGCACAGCTGCTAGCGCGGCGATATAGTTTGTCATGATCAAAAACAAGGACATATTGGCCAAACCGTACATGTTACCAAATACCGCGAGCTGCCAAGCATCTTGTGAGACAAAGAGTTACGACAAGAAAGGGAGAACACACCAGTAGAGGCTTCATTCTAGGAACAACCAGAATGACGCGATAAAACCTCATGAGCTGAAGGATCGTGAACCAAGGGTATGCCGAAGAATTGTGAATCACGGGAATCTGAATTATACTCGTGCCAATAGCCAAGATCAAGTCAAGCCAATTATTCCCGTGCGAGAAGAAGCTTCTCCAATCAGGTAATGTAGCCAGGATCCGAACCACGATTTCTATGTCAAACGCAATGGTAATCCCAAGCTCGCCATAGTACATGATCATCTCATGCGTCTCGTTTACATCTACGGTACGTGAAGCCTGCAGAGCAAGAGACGCGAGAGCGAGAAGAACCCAACACCAGTGAGTGTAACCGTAGAAGGTTTTGGCGACATTGGGACGTGGAGGTTTACGGTCTTCGTCAGCGACCCAGCCGTCGTCATGCGTTCCGGGGATTGGGACAAGGCTTGAATGGAGGTAAGTATAGAATAGAAGCTGAACCAACAGAAGGACACACGGAGCTGCTCCAAAGGCACTTTTCTTGGTCTCAGAGCGGATGGCAGAAAATGTGTTGGTGATCACGGCAACGAAAAGGTTGATGAGCCAGAAATTCAGGACAATGATGCAGATAATGAAGAAAAAGCATGAGAAGAAGTACTCCGAGTCTATCACAGAGTACATCAATGGTGTCCACTGTAGCAGCGGTCAGGTCAAACACCAAACAAGCACGAAAATTACGAACCCCATTCGCAGAGGCGGTGATGATGACCTGAAGAGCTGAGAACCAGATGGCATCAAAGCTTTCGACATTATTCGAAGGGTTATCTTGCTCCTGGAACCAAAGTCGATGATGTCACTTCTATTCACAGGAGAAGACATACCTTGCACACTTGCCCCAACGGACATATATATCCCTTCAATACGTTTGATTGTACACCGTCAAGTGTAAGATAGCCAGTGCTTTTCAACGTCACAGGATCGATATATCCTCCACAGAACTGGCCTTCTATTTGGATTTCGTGTTCCCCGAGGACAGGCTGCAAGACACAAGTCCTACGAAGAGAGCCTTTGAAAGTTTGGATACCGATGATACTATGACACTTGAGACAAGGGTAGGGAGAAAGAGAAAAAAAACCCACGAGAACAGGACCATGGCGAATAAGACGAAGTAAGCAACCCGCGTGATAAGCGGACGAGCAGTCTTTAGAGAGTGCATAATTGTCTGTAACACCACGTCAGACCAGGCGATGAGATAAACAAATCAAGGCAACACACAGTTGTACCAGACGTGATAGTCAATAACCTTGCTGTCCGAATCACGCTCATGGCTCTGAATATACCAATATGGTACCGTCCCCGCTCCTCCCCCCATATTGCTAGCAAAAATGCAATCCAAAAGCTGACAATAGCTATAAAATCAATCCGACTCCAGCTTTGCCTGAGATACGGGATATTCCTATATGCTTTGTCATGTGCATTTGCCACGCTCAAACGAAACGGGAGAGAGATGACGTCGGAGTCTGACTTGAGGGCTCTTGAGAAATATGTGGCTGTAGTGGGCTGGCGTACAATTTGATGAAGGCTATGTGCTGTGTTCAAGATTTTCTCCGCAAACGGGTTCAGAGACGGAGGCGGTTCTGACTGTGTAAGCGCAACTTGTGACGCTGGCGGGACATGGGGATAAGGAGACGTCGGTGTGTGCACGTTAAGTGAAAAAGGACGCAGAAAAGCGAGTTTAAGGTTGTGTATCCTCTTCGAAATGGAAGTTCCCTGGCTGAGGGCGGCCTGAGAGAGAGATCCAGAGCGTCCAAGGGCTGCAGTAGATCCAACAGAGGGTGTAGGCGGATGATTATTGGATTGGCGCTTGAAGGGAAAACGAAAAAGAGAACCAATGTAAACTTCAGGATCAAATAGAAACCCAGAGACACATATACGAGCGAAGGCTTCCAATCTAATATGACATTGTATGATGAGTGGTAAGGTATTTGAGGAGGCGAAACCCACGTAAATATGATAAATAATACAAATAGAGCGTAATCCTCCCAAGAATGGAAATATCCCTTAATACGGGGTGGCACGACGGTACCATCGGATTTGGATAGTGTCAGAGGAAGGGCAGCTTGAATGGTCAAGACGACAGCATTGATAATGATCAGTACAAGAATAATAGGTTCAGTCCATCTGTGAGTATACGAAGATTAGTTAAGATTGACACATGACAGAAAAAAGCATGACATACGAATACACGAGGAAGTTAAAGAGAGCCACTCGTAGTTTGCTGTCTGTCCCAAGAAATCCCAGCGTCCGACCACGAATAGGTAACGCCTTCGTGAGATCAGGAATCTGGTCTTCGTCTGTAGCCTGTTCCTCCCCGTCCCCGAGACGGAGCTGACTCTCCAACCCGCTGGACGCCAGGTTGACCACACGTACGGACGCGCGACGTAGATTTTTGGACATAGATTTGATTGCCGTCCCTGTCTTCTTCAAAGGCGACGGTGTAACGCTGTATCGTATAGTCCTCCGACGGGTACGCGGTGTAAGGGCTGCACTCTGTTCGGGATCCGTCTCATCGTACTCAACTCCATTGTGTGACATGTTGGACGTCAAATGCGCCTCGTCATCTTCTCTGTGTCCATCATACACCTCCGAGTCAAAGTCGCGCGGCGATACAAGCGACGCCGATGACGGTCCTGGTTGTGAAGTCAAGAACGAAGGCATATTCTGGTTTTTAATTCCTTGGCGCGCTGAAAGCGGAAAGCTTCTACCATCAGCTGGTGAAGAAAATACGTCGTCTACCGCAGAGGGCGCAGGTCGATTGCTCGAGGTGGTCAATACCGAAGATGACAGCGGCGCAGATTGTGGTCCTTGGGATATATTGAGTCGAAGAGGGTCCTGCCCTGCAACAACTAAGCGTTGTCCCCAGCTGGTTCTTCGTCGCGCGAATGATCCGTTGCTGCCCGATGGTTCTAAAGAAGGGGAAGGTGGTGCTGAAGCTACTATGCCAGCCGGAGAGCCAGTTAGATCAATAGCCGAAGTAGTCGTTGATTTTGGAGTCGTAGAGCGCTGCAGTTGTGTTTCCTGTTGTTCCATAAGCTGAATAGAAAAAGAAAGGAAAATACGCGTCGAATGGTCGACCGCGATAGAGAGGAAGGACCAGCGCCCAACGCAATAACTTTGAATATTATGGTCACGATCGACAGGCTATTCGTGAGAATTTGGACAAAAACGGATATCATCTCGCGCTGATGAAACTTGCTTCCACCCCTAGCTGTGTACTTGTTGCTTACCTGCCCTCCAATAGGAAGACTGCCATTTGTGTGTAAGTGTCGTGCCTTTGCACCTATGCGACGATCAATCCTATTTGTTTCAAGAGCGAAAAAGCCAACCCACTTTAGAGCATGCTTATCATAAGCAAGCGTCTCGCAATAATTAAATGAAGCATATGAAGCCATGTTACAGAAATATTCAGGCTCCTGGCGGATACTTGCACCAGTGACACCCACTATCTCGTTCAGCCTTTGAAAGTTTCAAGACCAGATGGATGACACCTACATGTCTGTGTACCTTGAATCGATCTTTCCGCATTCGTCGCAAAGTCTTTTCGTCTTCAGTACGAAATTTCTGCAGGATGAGTCAAATCTGATACATCATGGCTGTGGATCTGTTGGAAATATCGAGCCGTAATCTGCTTAGAATAACGGAGACTCACATAATGCTAAAGCGGATTCCGAGGGGCCCAATAAATCCATCCCTACGAGGGTCTACACAGTCCGTGAACAACGAAGTATAACAAACCCCAGGTTTCGCCCGTATATTGTGGACAGCTAATTGGTGACATATAAAACAGGTGCGAAATCTTTCCTGATAGATTGACTGTAGACTGAGGTCATCCAAAGCGGTTTGCAGATCCTTTCCATAGTATATTCCACGCAATCTCATGGATTAAACTTCGACATCATCTTGCTTCTTTCTAGGTACTGTGGCTGGGACTGAAATCACAATTTCTGTAAAAGGTGTATCAGCTTCTATAGGCCAAAGCGTACCACTATACACTGGCCATTTGACAAAATCGCTTGGATAGAGGTGTTGGCGTCGAGGATCTGTATTCAAGCTTCGTCCATGCCCAGCATCAGGGTTCTCATTGAAAACGCAGCGTTCCACATAATTTCTTTCTGTTTTTTCTGTGGAAAGACTAAGCATCTGTTTAGACAAGTTTATCCCGGGTCCGACGATACACTTTGCCATTGTCTGTCGTCCGTAGGGCACATTTCTCGGTGGCCAGGATGGTTTAAACGACCACGTGCAAACAACTCTGGCCACTGAATTGCTATTTAAACTACGAACAATACACTCTCTTACCCCCATCGTTCTCTACCCATCTACGCTTAAAGAGCATACTCGCCTTTCCTTGAGTCCATTATGTCTACTTCGTCTCCTGAGCCTCCTGTCGATTTTCCTAGTCGGAAAGAACGTGTCAAAAGACCCCCCAACGCGTGGGTCCTCTACCGACTAGCCAAATCCAAGGAATACCGTGACGCGCATCCTGATCAAAAGTTCACTTTAACCGAGATGTCCAGGATCATGTCGCAACACTGGGCGGTGGAACCCGAGGAGGAGATCAGACGGTTCGAGCAACTCGCAGAGGAGAAGTTGCTGGAGCACCGCAAGCTTCATCCTGATTACAAGTACCAACCCAGACGAAGGGACCCTGGCGACGAGCAGAAGAAGCCACGGAAGGTGAAGGAAGGACGTGTGACAAAGCCAAGGCGGACGCAGCAGAAAGGGAAAGTGGCGTTGACTGCCACTGACGCCACTACCACTGGTGCCACCGACGCTGGTCATTGGTGGCCTGAGGCCAATGGCTCGTCTCCGGCCTCTGGTGATGTCTTCGACTTTGGTTCTGTGGTCCCCCTCATCGATATTCAACGCGCCCTGGCCAACTACAGCCCTGGTTTTGTAAGTCTCGCCCGCGTATATACTCTCAGTTTGTCGCTTACGGCCCTCTCCCAGGTTCTCGATAAGTTCAATACGAATCCTGGGGCACAGCCGATGGCCTATTCTGACCAACCCTACGCACACTCGAGTCATGTCCCGGTACAACCGTCTGCGACGTCCCAAGTGAACGCCTACCAGCTGATGACAAATGGGGAAACCATCCTATCCAGTGGTCAGTCTCATACTGGCGGGTCGTTCCAACCTTTCAACGCAGATGAAGCGAACACTTCGTATGATCAAGTGATGCAGGCTCACGTCGCTGCTGAGACCAACAGTCTCTATGCCACCCCTCGCGGTATCTCCGACGGTTTGAATCGTTTAAACTGTCTTGAGCAGTCGATGTTAAATTCAGTGCATGGCATCGGTTCTAGCAATGGAACGGGTTCTCTCGACGCCACCGTCACCCCATTTCAAGACTTAAGCGTTTTCCCGGATCTCGCCGATCTCATGGCGTTGAACCAATATTATTTGGGCTAATAAAAAAGTACCCTCATACACGTTCCCCCATGCGCGCCCTGAACATGTCTTCCCAGTGTTACGAACACATTCCAACCACAACCTCGACTCGACCTCAAACATCCTTAGGACATCGCGGCGACGTCCTCCTAGTCACTGTGCCACCTACAACCTCTTCCTAACTCCGATCCGCCTGTCTTCCTTGCACATTGCTATGTTGCTGAAGGTATGTATGTATCACTAGCTTCTACTGGTCATCCCTGTTACGTACTATTATCATGCCCAAAAAAATCTCTGTAACAATCACAACCTCCACTCTCTATCGTCTTATATCCTGTTCCTCTCAACGGACTCTCCACGTACTATTGATCACAGCTTTCTCTCTCGTTATTGTTATGAAACCCCTTCCCATCACACCGATTCTACATTGCTCTCGCGCTATCATCTATCCTTTCCCTATCAACATCATCGTGCCAATGCTGTGCGCCAAACCAGCATTCTTGGGACATTATCTCATCATCTATCCACATTCCTTGTATCGTTTTTACGCTCGTTATCATTGTTTTATTTCTCTATTGTTCTCAGGAGGGATCTATGTCTCATTAAATGCTGTTGCGGCCCTACCATATACGACCTTCATCGTCCTGTTTGCTCCAAATTTGTTCGATGATTCATAGTGTTACCCCCTACTGGTCAATCATCCAGAATAAAAAGAATTGGTTCGCACAGAAAAGAAAAGAAGACAACGGAGGGTGTTATTCTGATACGGTAAGTTCCGAAATATTTATTTCCCAACAACACATCATTTGGTTCCCCTTGCGAATTCATATGCACTCTAGACTCCTGATTTTCAGAGTTTGCTACTTGCTCGGAAAGCGTTTGGGGAAAACAAATAAAATGGTCTTCTTATCTGATCTACCAGACGAGGATCTCTGTATGTCTTGAGCATTATAACGATTTGTCCTTGGCAGTGTATGGTGTGTGGGAGACGGCTGTCGGCAGAAGTTGGATTAGTCTGGTTTGTTGTTTAAATGTCACAGCAGGGCTGTCTCCACCTACAAAGGAAGGCCAAGGAGGAGAACAGGATGAACAGCTTGCCTTGTTACGGGGACACACCACGCGCGCGTGCATGCCAGCTTGTGGTTGATGTAAAACTGATTCCGACAGGCGCAGTATTTCCCTTTCCGAAGAATATGGTGCAGGTTCAACTCAAGTTGATTGGGTAATGTGATCTCCGGTTCATGCGGATGACGGAAGGGTGTTTATGGGTTATACCTAGATACCGATTTGGAGATATGTATTTTATGTCGATTTCTATGACCATCAAGACCTCTTCACCTTCATCAATGTATTACATACTCAAGCTCTCATGTCCGTTGTCAGTTTACTAAAGTGAATTATCAAGATGAACTACAAGAATCTCTATGAATGGGATATGGGTGTCTAGCTTGATGTTCTCAGACCCCTGGGTTCCGAACGATTGCAATTTTCTTTTTATTTGCGTTTGGAGTACTCTTATCTACCCAAGCAGCGCCGCCGTCAACAAAGTGACAAGTCATAGAAATTTCTTCGAGACCAGCCCATGGAATAGAATTCATATTTCTTTCAGGATCGAAATCATACTGAACTAGAAGTTTCAGGCCTTTCAGTGCGCGAAACCTGAATTTCTGCAGCATCTCGCCGGGACACAGGACTGAATCAATGGACAGGAATGACAGTCTGCGCATCACAGTTGGATCGTTGGCAGCCAATTCTATGGTAGTGCATGTCTCTTTAGGGAATGCATAGGTGTCATTGCTATTATCTATAACTCGTTCGATATGGCAGAACTCGAGTGTTTGTGAAGCACATCGGAGCAAAAGTTGACAGTCTCGAAATGAGAGTCGGGAACGAACTTCAAGATTGCTAAGGTGCGTAAAGTTTCCAAGACCGATGAGAGGAAGCTGGTATGCGTTACTCTCCCAATTCAAGGATACAACCTCTGGGAGCACGAGCTCGGTTACCCCCCCGTTCGAACTGAGTTCACTTGTCCTTGGAAGCTTAACCGTCAACCTTTTGCAGAGGCCTTGTTTGTCGTCGTTTGTCAGACGCTCAAGAGCTTGGTTGAGCCGGTTCAGGCTGCCAAGAGACCAGTCAACTCCACTGTCGATAGTCGCTGTAACTCCCAGGAGACTTTCGGAGTTCACAAGGAGGGATTGACAGGCTTCGTAATTATCCTCGGCATCATTGAACGTCGTTTGTTTAATAGCGATGGTGACTTCTTGGACGGGTCCAACGTCCGCAACGACTTCCACAACGCAAAGGGGCTCTGACAACCAAGCACGGGGCTGTCGCGACGAAGGCACAGAGGTCGCATGCAACCGCTGCTGCGAAGACTTAGTTCTTCCTGAAGTCCTTCTGGGAACTTCGAGACCAACAATAGGGCTTGAGGTAGGGATTGTTGCGTAATTGTCACTAGGATACCCAGCAGTGAGCATCGAGGGATTATCGCCGGGAGATAAAACAGAAGCTGTCGAGATGTTTTCGCTAGAAGGCGTACCAGAAATTGCTTGGGGGATATAATTGGACGTCCCAACAGCAACTGCTAGGGGCGTATCACTGGGCACTGCAGCAGATGCTGTGGAGATGCTGTCGCCAGCAGTTGTCCCAGAGATCGCCTGGAGACTATCGCTGGAAGTTACAACGGATCCTGTCGGGATGTTGTCATTGGATACTGGGAGACGACCATGGGAAGTTCTTGAATATGGTGATATGTTATCTGCCCTGGGGGTCTGGGTAGGTGTCAAGAAGTTATCGTATTCAGGAGTTTCGCTTGGCGGTTTTTGAGCTTCCTGTGCTTTCCTGTTATAATACCACACCGCGAATGTGGCGACTGTAGCGCTCAAAAGAGTTCCGACAAGAGAAAATGTGTGACGTCGCTTGAGCATACCTTCTATTCGTTAATATTCAAAACATGACTTGAAGAAAATGAATCGCTAGCACATACTATAAGTACGGGGGTGCAATAGTTGACAAATCAGATGCCGTTTACGCGCTGGAGATAGATTTCAAAGGAGCACCGCCGTCCCGGCCTTTTAAGCGGTGCCTGTCAAGATAACGGTACATTCTTGGAGCAAACGAAGACTAGCGACTACAAGAGTTACTCGTATTTAGAACAAGACAATCCCAAACATTACCAAGTTCGACGGCTCAGTTGGTGAGTTTTGCTAATGGGGAAAACAAAAACCTTGTTCAGTCGCATATGCGGCAACTTTAGCTCCGAGTAGCACAAGAAAAGAAAAAAGGTTGTGAATCCAAATTTATCCGGCAATAGAGGCCTTGTCCAAGTATTCTGAATGACGAACAACGAACCATAATCAGAGCGTGTAAAGGGTACAGTGGTCGTCGGTCGAGTCATAGAATAAGTTCAGTTCCCGCAGCTTCATGATTCAATCAAATTCCAGAACAAATATCGTATATCTTAGACAGAGCTCTATTAGCATCACTAATGGTAATAGGTATGGAGGAGGAATTTATGATACTGACATGGTTCCCAGTTGGAACGATCAGTTCACCACAGAGGTATTTACTCATCTAATCCATAGCATGAAACATCAGTATGTATAAAGACCGGAAATCTGGACGACTGAGCAGATGAGGGTGATACATGAAAGCATCATCTGCTTATTCTGGTTCAAAAACGGAAAGGTGGATGCATGAAGTCAATATGCAAGAAGCTTGCTGCACTTTTCATTGTTCCCCCATACAACTTGAAGTGACACTTAGTGCTGGGCCTGCATTGGGAAATTATCCAACGACTATCCACAATCGCAATCTCGCCTTTCATATGCACCGTCTCAAGTGTTTTCCATATCCTCAGGTCGGCGAATGTTGACCATGTCGGATAACCAAGATCGAAATCAATATGACGTAGGAATGGAAGATCGAAAGGTCGTAGAAGGGGTCCTATATCATCGTCAGATACAAGGCACAGGTATTCCAATGGCCGGCTCGTATGACCAGAAGGGGCGATGAAACCAAATATGGATTCATGAGCTAAAGCTTTCTGGATGATCTTCAAGGTGACCTTCTGAAGATTGATGCCATGGTATAGCAGATAGCAGCAGTCTTTCATGGCAATATCACATTGGATCTCGAGGGTGTGAAGTGTTTGTAGTACGCTCGGCGATAGAGGGAGCCATGAAGCAAGCAGTTGTTTACGATGGCCTCTCCAAGTCAAATCGCGCAAATTTGTGAAAGCATTTAGGGGAAGCTTCGGAGAAGAAATTATGTCATACGGCAACTCAAGATCCGGGAGAGAGACTGTGAGCTTATGCCACCGTTCAAATCCAATTTCTTCGTTGTCGAGGAACACAAGGAATTCTCCTAGGCGCTGAAATCCAAGTCCTAGTGGCCATTGGCCCTTCCTAAACTCTGCGGTGATTTCAAATTTGCGGTCCAAGTGCATTGATCGAACATAGTCTGCCAGTTCGTGGATATATTCCACTGGATAACCATGTCCTGGACATGCACGCGAACCGACAGAGATAGTCAGTCGATCAAAACCCCAGACCTTCACGTAAGGGTTACCGTCCACATCGCATGGAGTATCCTTCAATAGATGCTCATATTCACGTGCATCGTCTCTATATATAGAAAATCAGAGCTTGGACAACAACGGAGGGCGTGCACTAACACTGGACTGCCTTCTTCTATAGCTGACCTAGACTGAAGCTGAGATCCCAGATCGTGAACAGTCATCTGTATCACATAGACAATCTCTGAGAATGCCGATGAAGAAGCCTGGGGTCACTCACCATTGTAAATAGCTCTCGACTTGTTTAACACTCTCAGTGTACTCCCGGTCCTTAAGTAGCATTAGTTCCTAGCCTCAATAGAAGTTGGTTGACAATAAGAATTCTATGAAGATACAACACAGCTTATCATGGGCAAAGACAATTAAGAGGATGACAATAAACAGTCCATCGGATCTTAGACATATCAATCCCGATTTATTTCGAAGCGTATTTGTTACCTTAGAAAGTGAAAAAGAGGAAAGAAGGGAGTTCGAACTATTGACGTTACGGAATGTGAAAAACCTGATCCGAAAGCATATGCATCATTTCCATCACACCGCTATCCAGGCTCATCTAGGTCACTTTGACGGTACATCAGTGACTTGTTGCTCTCAACAAATCTACGCGAAGAAAACGAATGTAATCTAAGGTATTTACTGCAGACCCCGGAGCCATTGGGTATACACAAGGTTGGCGAGACGGCTCTGACTGTTTTGCAGTAATTTAAGTAATTCTTCGTCCCGATGTTCATCGAAAGCACCAAATACAGAGTTCGTGCCTCATGAGCGATGCCCAAGTGCTCCTTGAATAGCCCTTGAAAGAGGATGGGCCGATACTTATCATACTTTTGTTAGCACCCTTCGACTCTATTTTCCGCCGCTGATCATATTTCACTTCAACCCTTGGGTGCAGAGCCACCTTAGTATATCCCAAGTTTTCGGTATCCGTGACGCAAGTACCTGATCGATTTCACGTTCTGCTTTTTGTTCTTCTCATATCGTCCTTAGAATGTCTTTCCCGTCTGCAGTCTCTTGACAAGGTATCGTGTGAGTCACATTCGTTTTACCTGAATATTTGAGAGCTTGCTTCAGTCAATAGTTCCAGAAGATGATTCAAGCAAGCACTGCCAGCGCTTCGCATTCTGCCTATTGATCCTCACCTGTCACTGAACAGACACCAATGATGACAGTGCATGGCGTTCTATGCATGGTTTCTGCTCAAACAAGGCAATTAAGCAGCCTTCCTCAAAACCCATCTATAACGTGCATGTAAGGATGAAAAGAAATCATTTGGACATGTCACGATGTCTCGCAGAGATCGTGGACGATATCCCCGATGGTAGGGTACGTTTCAGCCTACCGCCAACCAGAAAGTCCAGTGGAGAAGCGAACAGATTCAGCATCGTTTCTCGGAGTGCCGAATGATAAACTTGAATCGCTGATGCAACGTTAATGGCTAAAAACGTATTCATGGCCGTGACTACTCGCCTCCAGTTCCGGTTCTCCCGTAGATCAAAACACCAACCTTTGGCGCTGGAATTGATGTTAGTTCACAAATATCTATGTAAGACCATCACTCTGACCGCGCAACAAATGGAAGAGGTTACAATCCTCCATATCGCGTTTCATCCAACTCAGATCAACATCGTTGACTGACCTCACCAGACAAGCAACAGTCCGTATCAAGTCTGTATCAATATCTTTACTCGGATTCGGTAACGTCTTATCAGTGCTTTCGATCTCAACCTTAACACCAATGAGCTTAAGGGTCTTTCCGGTTGCATCTAAGTAGTTGACTGCGACGTCATATACGTTGGCCGGGATTTTTTTCATCATATTTTCTCGCTGATTATACGTTGGCCGGGATTTTTTTATTATATTTTCTCCTCGCTGATCCCCGCAATTCCGTAAAGTACGGCCAATATAGTGCGTGCATCTTCCGTTAGATCAATGGCTCTGCCTCTCACGCGCTGTAGTCTCGAAGATGCGAACATGGATCAAGACACACCGCTCTCAAAGGCCTCGCAACTGACGGGTGGAATCGGGACTGCTGACAGGTTTTCCATATCTAGGAGGCCAACATTTTGGAGTCATCTATGACAAAGGCTTTGACTTCGTTGGATTCAGATCGTTTCTGTGGAGTAAACTAATCATTTCCAGAGACTACGTGAACTTTGATGTTTATTTCACTGGCAAGTGGCCACTGGTTGGTGTGGTGTTTATTTGGATTTTTGATACTCGATGAGAATAGATAAATCACGCGCTGGTTTCAGCCCACCATGCTGCGCTTCCTACCGCGTAACCGTACTAAAAAACATCAGTCATGGTGGAGATTTTTTAATTTGATCGTACCATCATCTAGCCGTCGACTAATAGCAGGCCAGTCTTTTCCCAATTCTTTTGAATATGCAGCGAGCACAGCCGCAAATAGCGGTTCAGAATCTGGATGTGTTGATGAAAATGCTCGTTCTAGCACATAAAGATCTACAGCCTTGTCCTCAACAAGGCTTGAGACAAAGGAGAGGCCGAAATCAATCAAGACCTACGAAAAAACACCATTAAAAGAGGTTTACGATAGAACAACCACTCACGAGCTCTGTTGGTGTATCAGGATCATCAGAGGTAAATGAAGAAGGGTGACGAAGCATCATGTTTGAAGTCGTCAAGTCTCCGTGTACTACATCTGCAGCATGCATTTTTGCAAGCTGGATGCCAATCAAAGTCATCAACTTCTCTGCAGGAGGATCAGTAGCGGTACGGTAAAAAGCGAGTCGTAACATACCGACAGAGACTCCGAATTCCTTCAATGCATCATCACTATTGTTGTCAACTTCAGACTCTATTTCTCCGTCATCCTCTGCCTCTTCTCCCGCACCTCCCAGCAATAAACAGCGCACACTCTTCCCCTCGATCCATTCTATGCCAAGTGCTCCCGCGGCCGCATCTACCATCCGAACTCCCGGTACGTTAACCCCAGAACTTGAGCGCAGAAAATTTAGTTCTACTCTTCGATCCGCAACGCACGAATGTTGCATACCGCAAACATTTGAGAAGCGTCCGTGCCTCGCCTGCTACGCGCGAACGTGTTAGAGAAGCATCCAGGGACGGGTGGCGATACTGCTTAGTGAATCGGTACTTTAAAAGTATTGGAGGTGCATCAGGAGTCAAGCTTGCTTTGTAAACTTTCTATCGGTTGAAGAACTCATCCGTGAGATGATTGACTTGGAAGATAATTAAAGGACTTGCAGCTTCTGCGCCCTGTGAGATAGGTGTTGCAGATGCGAGGAGTGCGGGGAATGTCGATGATCCCATCTGAGAACAGCAAAAGAGCAAGATGACAAGTAGTCTAAAGGATTGTTGATTCCTCAGAATCAATTCTGATTAGCCTGATCCATTATCTTATCAGCTCTCCTTGTCACTCTACCTCGAACTGTCACGTTTAAGACCGCGGAAATCCTTGACTCATGCATGAACAATGTCGGTTCAGCTTAACTCGTTAAATCGTCGATTTCAAAAGCTATTGAACCGCCATTCTAGCCCAGTATGCACCTGCGGCTCATGTACCGTTGATCAAATCCCCGAGTCTTCGAGTTCCCCCGCCCGTTCGCCTCAAGATTCTGATAGCGCCAGCAAGCACTGATCAGGTCTCGACAGGTTGTTCTCCCTCCTGATATTCATCCACTCCCTGATTCAGTGAATGACTATGTAAGCGAAACATTACCTTTCTGTGTTTAAGAAGACATAACAATACATTCCCTCTGGATTAGTTCGTCTACCCGTTTACATTGGAGCCCCACATCATCACTCTGGAGTCTTCGCGCCGAAGCACTACCGCCGCACATGCAGCACGCAGAGAAGCGTATTTACGACAGCGTGATGACGAGAAAGAGCGCCGAAAACGCGACGCGTTACGAAGAATTGCCCCAGGTTTCGAACCGCAGGGGACAGTCCTCGTACCCACGAAAACTGTCAGTGACGCTTCAGAGTCCCAGGGTATGGATCCGGAGAGACATGGTCACAGACATGCGAAATCTGTAATGGAAGATCTAGTAGACAAATTGGCTGCACTGGACTCGTAAGAGCCGGGATGAGACATTCATAATCAAATCTTCGGCTACTCGGCTCATGATTCTAAGAATTCTCTCTACTTGTGCGCGCTCTTGCATATCTTGCTCGGCTTTTGACGGCTTTTCTATAACCACGCGTAAAATCAATAGGCGTGACGCAAACCGCGCTTGTGTCGAGCTCGGTATCAAAGTACATTCATTCATTCATAACGTCTAAGTACTTAACTTCCCCCAATTTTCTTTCTATTTTCCTGATGGCGGCGCTTACTCACTGCCGATTACGCATTAGGGTGAATGCGGCGTCATTGACATAGCATCGCACATTGGGTTATTATATCACTACTCAGGTTATCCCGATCTACTATGTACTACAAGTATGACATCATGTCTGGCGCTCGGAAAGATGGTCGTGTTTGACTGTCGCTCGTAATGCACTCAATTGGCTTACCGCTCGAATTAGCATGATGCGCGGATACAAGGCCCCTTCCACCTAATCTTCAGTATGGTCAGTGTCATCTACATCCTATCAATCTAATGAAGACGAGTCGTACCTGGAACGCAATTCCTGGTCCTTCAAAGCTCAAGTACCTAGATCAATCCTGTGATGGCTGTTGTTGCTTTCTAAGTGGTGACGGGACTTATGCTGTTGACGTGGCCCATGCCGCTGTCATTGGCACATGAAGGGTGACCTCGTCGCTTACAGTCATCGCAAGAGTATATTTCTCTCGGTAATTCCATGCATCAATTTACTTTGCAAATGAGTATCGACAGCATAGTTAAGTTTCTGGAGTGCTCAGTTTCTATAAGAATAACAACCTCTAAAGCTTTCTATAGCAGATGAGAACTGGGCATCCGCTAAACTGTGTTTTCCATGGGGGTCCGAACGAACTTTAAATGATAACTCATTTCTTCGGTAATCACTTGGCCGACAATTGTATATTCTCACGGAAGACTGGTCGATCTTCTCGGCCTTGTCAACAGACATGTCATAGGGAATACCAGATTGATACAGGTCTTCTTGGGGGATTGGTCGACAGACTCCCTTGGCCCTGGTGTCATTTCTCATCGGCAAAACTTCAACAACATGCAAAGAACCATCTTGTTCCTCTCTATGGTGTATCTCGCCAACCCAGAGTTGTAAAATTATCAGGCGACCTTGGTTGTGAGGTATGGATGCGGTATACTAATTCTCGATGACAACGGAAATTCGGCGTCCATTTGCATCTGGCTCTTTACTTTACCCCTACTGTTCAGCATGACCATGTGTCCAACTGAAATTGAGGGTCCTAACCATGCCAAATGTGGAACTGAGGATGGGAATTTCGATTTATCGTGCGAGGCTTATGCTGGTGATTGGCGCCGGCAGAAACCCGTGGGTCAGAAAAATACATAAGAGAATATGAAATCTACTCAGAAAGTACACTTGCGCTCACGGCTTTCAGTTTTCTCAACGCGGGCACGAGCATTAAGATGTTTTTGGTCAAGGAGTGTACATACACCGACAGATTGGGACGATCTTTGCCAACATGACAATATGACATCTACTGATTCTTCTTTTTCCAACTTGAGGCACTTAAGGAGACTGTGTCATTCCATTTGTAAAACAGATAAAGCTCCATTAAATTGCTCAAGATATCACGCCAATACCGTGATTACAGTCCCCCGGAAAAGACGTGGTACCAGATTACCCTGACAAACGGAGAAATTAATGAACACAAGCACTCAAACTTTCTCCTCGGAAATTCGGAAAATTAGAAAAACTCCTGGGAAGACGGACGAATAAAGCGACGGCTGGCTCTCGTCGACGATATAAATGATGAACTCGCCCCTGGCTTGATGTAACTCTGTATTGTACAAAAAGAGGTTGGTAGTCACGTGTTAAACGTTATCATTGAAAATTAAAAAACTTATGACACGTAGTACCCGTTCTAACCCGCAGGGATAAGAAATCGACGTCCATCACCAAGAGGGTCAGAAAGCGCTGTAAAGACTGAGTTCCAGTCATGAGCCTTGCCAAGGGCATCGCGGAGACGACGTTCCGGTGGCTAAAGTTCATCTTGACAAGAGGCAATGCCGTCATAAGGAGTTATTGACTTCATGACCATATGTACGCGACCTAGTAGGCTCTTGGGCATAATCAGGAAAATTTGTGTTCATCACACAGAGACTGCATCTAGAATGTTCACTGTTGATTGAAGCTCAAAGTCCCTGTATATGTGAAAGAAATCCAGGGATTCACAAAGGGCAATTGCGCCAGTGGATTAAAATAAGGATTTACCAAAAACTCATGTACAGTCTGCAGAATAATGCCGCGGATACATTTCATTTCCCACAGACGTTGCTTTCTTTCCATCAGTCATATATTCTGTTTCAGGGGAAGCCTCTGTTCGAATCGTGCCGGTTGGACAGGTCACAAGCAGGTCCATGAAAAGCTCGTGTGTGCATCTGGACAACCTGTTAATCATGATTGGGTATGCGAGCCCCTCGGGGCAAGAATGATACTGGAATTTTCATAACTTTTAATGGCAATATTGATTTGTCGGTGAAGAATCATGATAAATGCGGTGATATACGCGGGCCGCAGCACAAGACACCCCAACCCTAGCGCATCACGGTATGGAGACTCTTTGATAACAAGATCACCCATCATGATCATCACGGATTGAACGAGCGACCGATGTGTCCACGTAATGTTCGCCTTACGGGTGTGTTGCGCCTTAGGTTGTATCCGGTGACCGATCTTGCTTGGCCGATCTTTGCATTATGAAGCCTTGTCTGATATTCTTATGGCAGACTTTCATAGACCAATTATAATTCTTAATTAACTACATATGTATGCCCGGTTCGATTGCGCAACTATTGTCCCGATTTTGCTATAAGAGCTGATATCCTTCGACATTCCTTCTCGCACAGTCCTCCCCCGACAATGAACCCAAATCAGTTTCGCTTAAGGCTGCTCCTTGATTTATTTCAGCTTGTTGCGGTCCCAGCGATAGTGCTTTCCTTGTTTTTAAGACTTTCTCATCAACGACTTGGCTACTTGACTGCTCCCGCGCATCTGGCATTTGTCATTGCTTGGGCATTCGCAAAGAGGTCTATCTTGGACTTTCAACGGTACCGCGATGCCCAAAAGCTGTACGCTAAGCAGATACCTCGCGTTGTCGGGAAATGGCCAGGAAATGTTGACGTCCTCGTCAAGATGCTCAAAGCTTTCAAAACAGCCTATGTACTTGATGTATACCTCGAGCTCTTTGAGGAATATCAATGCACGACACTCAATCTATACATATTTTGGGCCGACCAGGTGTGTAAAATTCATTCCTATGTTGGGTGTTCAATTTCGAATATCTTGTATCACAGATCATTACTATGGATCACGAACACACGAAATTTGTCCTTGCTACTGGGTTCAACCATTTCTGGAGAGGCTACGCGCAAAAAGAACGGATGTAAGTCCTCAAATTTAAGAAGAAAAATATGTCCCACACGGCCTCTGGCAGGGAAAATGTCCTTGGCGTAGGCATTTTCAATCGCGATGACGATGTATGTTTTTTCAGCCTATTAGAAGATACTAGTTTACTAATACCACTTTCAAGGTCTGGAAAATGGTGAGGTTCAGCCCTCCGAGTCCGGACTTCTGCAAACACCTGACCTTGAATGAACCCCAATTATCCAGCACCGCAACATGACCCGACCATTCTTCGCCCGGGAACGCATCTCCGATTTTGACATTTTTGAACGTCATGCCCAGCGTACTATCGCAATACTTTCTTCCCACTCCTCTTCATCCAAACCCAGCGAAGCCCAAGATCTCTACTCGCGTTTTACAACAGATGCTGCTTCCGAATTCCTGTTCGGTAAAAATCTTGACACCCTTTCTGGTGACCTCCCTATCCCGGGGGTGACACCAATGGGTCCCAAAGGTTCCCAAACCCGGGATGCATGGGGCTCGTTCACCGGGGCATTTGAGATGTCGCAACAAATTATCACCGGTCGAAGTAGGATTGGATGGGTATGGCCTTTATTCGAGATGTTTGGGGATAGGAGCACCCCGTATGTGAAAGTAATCAGGAATTGGCTCGACCCCCTTGTCGGTCAAGGATTGAAGGATCACGAAGCGACAAAGCGGGCAGGCGTCAATAGTCCGATTGCGGATAAGACATTTTTACAGCATTTGGTAGACAGTACCAACGGTGAGTACCAGTTTTCCTGAAAAATTTCCCTGGTATCCCCGTTGCTCCATGCTGTCACTCTGCCTTTTCTGTTCCATTCAATTCTTCGCGTAGCAAGTGAAACAGGACACTGACCAAGGGCATTTCCCAATGCAGATCCTGTACTGATCCGTGATCAATTGCTCAGCATGCTCCTAGCCTCGAGGGATACGGTGTGCTCTTCTGGCAATTTGACTCGATGTACCCCTTACTGATCATTTGGTAGACTGCATGTCTATTGACCTTCATTACATACATCATGGCCACTACACCGCACGTCGCGGAACGCCTGAGGGCCGAAGTATTAGCCCACTGCGGGCCTGATGCACCACCTACATATGAGCAGGTCCGTGGAATGAAGTACAGTATGCATATTTAACTGTCTCTTTTATTCCTTGATTGACATGTACCCCAATAGTGCGAGCTGTGATCAATGAAACTCTCCGCCTTTTCCCACCCGTCCCGCTTAATGTCCGTGAATCACGCGCAGAGGCATGCGCTCTTCCCCATCCTGATGTTACCTACCCGGCGGCGGAAGACGGCCGTACGTTGTACATGCCCGGCTCAACAACGATCATATTTCTCCCTCTCCTTTTCCAGCGCAATAAAGCATTATGGGGCCCCGACGCGGACGAGTTCAACCCGGAAAGGTGGCTTGACCCGGCGCGTGTAGCCGAGTTCGTCGCCAACCCATCAATATTTGCGCCATTCAGTGCTGGGCCAAGGATCGTGAGTCGTATTTGTCTTTCTATCTACCAGTACAGTACCTGATGGGTGGATTCAACAGTGTATTGGCCAAAATTACGCGTACAATGAAGCATCGTATTTCCTTGTAAGGCTTATGCAGAAGTTCGATAGATTTACATTGGCGTCGGAGGTTCAACCTGAGGGGTCTCTTCCGCCTCCAGAATGGAAAGAGCGGAAGGGACGACAGAGTACTGAGAAGATATGGCCGTCGGCGGCGCTGACGCTTTATGCTAAGGTCCGTTCTTGAGATTTTTCTGTACTCCTGTACTCAATAATGTGGTTTGTAGGGAGGATTGTGGGTCAGATTCCATAGAGCGTGCCCGACATGACACATGTGACGGGTTTAGACATTCGCACCCGTATCATGAGGCTGGAGGTATAGTCATATCCTTGTTCATTTAAGAACCTGGAGTAGATGAAACCAATGGGGACTACGCGCTCTTAGAATTAATTTAAATGTTCTTATATATGCACGCGTTGCAAACATATGTTCTCGAACATATCTATGTAATATAGCAATCCATTAAAGAATACGCGGATATAGGTCTACACATGAAACTGTAGATCAATACATCGTTGTTAAAGATAGAACGGCAAGTTGGCGGCAAGTACTCGGAACGTGGGCGTCAGAATTAGCGCCGACTTGTTTCCTATCTTCACTCTCTCAAAGAACAAGAGATTCCTGTGTCACCACAAGTTGACCGGGGTATTCCGGCCAGCTTGTCGCGAACTGATTGTAGGCTACGGTATTCGGTAAATCGCTGTAGAAGCTCGCCTTGAGACCAAGGGTCTGCGTGATCGCCTGAACCATGGTGATTGGCGCGCTCGTCGGTCCTGTGTGGACAAAGGCAGCTTGCTTGTTCGTGGGGGTTGACGCGTTGTTGGGGAACGCCGAAGTTCTGTTGAGAGCTCGACTCGTGAGTGCTAGAACATAAGCTGGAGGGAAACATAAGGTACGCACGCAAAGTTTTCATAGGTGTTTTCAAACGTAGCAATGAGATCTGCGAAGGAGAAGTAATCGGGTGACGAGGAGGCCGACCAAGTCCCGGGGTTCAGCGTAATCTGTATCAGCATAAAATAAGTACTGAAGGTATTGATTCCGCCAGAACGCGACGGGATCGAAAACCCCGAGATTTCGTGAACACACGTACATAGGCAGCAGAACCAAGTCGTGTCCTTGCATGGGACGCATAACTCCGATATATAGACACAGAACCGGAATCAGTCGCCGCCTCGTCGAAGAAGATGCCTTCGACGTGGTACGCCTGAGCCCATCCGGCATAGGTGTCGATATCCGCAGTGACATTGCTCAGAGCGCGAGCGCCGTAGGCGGTGGACACATATCCGATCATCTTGACGTTCCCAGTGACCGCGCCGAGGTTACGCAGCTGCGCAGTGCAGGCCTGGTAGTTCGCGTCGGGCTGGGAGCCTGCGGGGCCGGGACCTGAGTTTGGGTTGATGACAATGAGGAATTCGAGGGTTGGGTAGATAGGGATCCTTTTTTCAAACGATTGTGAGGCTTTTCGTTTGTTTTATCTGTATTTGAGAGAGGGAGGGGAGACTTACGCGGAGAGGAGGGGAGCCCAGCTTATGCAGCCGTCGCCTGGGTAGATGTAAAGCGGGAAGATGAGTGTAGATGGGAGGAGAGCTAGAGACCCAGCACAGGCGCTCAGGATTGTCAAAGCGCCCGCAAGGTGCGTAGAGAAGCCAGAGAAACGCATTGTGGTTGCAGTGTGTAGAGTCGAATGAGGTGGTTTAATTCGATTCGCACCTTTGATAGTGGGAGAGAACCTCAATTTATAGCCTGGGTATGGCGGTCAATCACTCAAGCTCCGCAGGAAGATCGATATCTGAGCTACTTGTGAGGGATGACATAACTGACGGGCCACATGCAATAAGCGAAGAGAGTCTTCGTATCTGTTGTTCTAGCAGGTGCGCATAAAAGATATAGTCTTCTCGGTGTTGTCCAAGAGTTAGTTTCCTTCGGTTCAAGTTAATAAATTAACTCGCGTAGAGCTTGCCATCTGACTAGCCCAGGATAGCCAGAGTAGAATTCAATTGTAAGCGACCATTAGATAAGTATAATGGCGATGACTGGCGCCTCCACTATGGAAGCAGTGGGACTTGGTAGAGGCGCACTCTGTCAGGTTTTCTACCAAGGTAAGAAACCTCACAAAAAGTAGAAAACTTTCAGTCCTCGACCTGCTGTTGTCGTTTGTCATTCTCAGCCTCATCCTCTTCGTTGTCTACTCGCATCACTGTTCGGAGGGACTGGGACTCAATTGTGAATTCAAACTAGCCCGGAAATCGAGAAGAGAAGGTCTTGAAGGTACTAAGGAAGAAGAGTGTGATTGAAGAGAAATGGAGAAAGGGCTTAGTCGGCAGCGGCGAGGTTCGGTTCGAATTGTGGCTAGTGCTTTCATGTCGTGCTACTTGCGAGATCCACGATGAAAGAAATGACAAAGATAAGATCGATTAATCAGTACTTCCTCAGTACTCAGTGACTGACTGTGACTAATTAAATACTCTCAAGTTTTGAAACCCAACTATCTGCTACCAGGGTTAGCCACATAATACCCCTTCGAAACTCTAGCGTAGCGCCGGCACTCGGAAGACCGATTCAAGGGTACCCGTCTGGTCAAGCATGTGCATATGCACATGTAAGTAGCCCAGACTTCGGGGATTTGGGCGCGGATGCGAATACCACGGCACTCCGTATGTAGAGTATGGGTCATCTTGAGAGCGTGGTCCTCCTCAACGTTCACGTTCACCAACCACCCGGAATTTGATCGATTGATCACCGGCTTGACGCGTATATCATGCCTTGATGCATGATGGCATTGCGCAAGTCAAAGAAGTATGTATACGGCTAGCAGGGAAAAATCTGTCGTGATGCAACCTAGGATCGACGATCAGAACCGAAACGATGCTGTTCGTCTAGTATATCGAAGAACTTGGCAGACATCCTGCGGCGCGTGCGAGCGTGAGAGCTGGGAATGACAACTGTCAGTCGGTGTAATGGCATGTGCATTCGGCATCGCAAGCGCAAGCGTCAACGAGCGCCCGATGCGTATCATACGGGTAGAAATGACTTTGCACAAGTCGAAATTGAGAAATGACACCAAGTTCCGGATCGTTTTGGACAGGGGCGCTTGCGCTTATGGCTAACCGGGTCACTGAATTTGAATGACGACCGATACGGCGTTCGATAGCGTCGGGTAGATCTTTCGTCTGACGGTCTCCCGGCGCAGTATCAGTGATCATGCAACGATATCCATTCACCGATTACAGCGTCATCCAAACCCACCTCACCTGCCGGGAGTGACACCGACCTTGCACCCCTGAAACACAACGGCCCTACTCTCAAACCACAAGCACAAGCGCTCACTCCACTAAAAAAAGCCCCTGCTCCTTTGACACCCCAGCGCAGCGTAGCGCCGGCACTCGGATGACGCAGCCAACCCCGTCGGGGTCACGCACGTAGCCCGGTTCAGATTCCGGGGTAATGGGCGCGGACGCAGACGCAGACGCGAATGCCACGGTGCTCCGTATGTAGAACATGGGTTTGGCACCTCGAACTGGGCAGGCTGGCGTCGGGGTTACCACACTCCCCACAACCGCCTCCGAGCCTCTGACGCACCAATCCCACCTCTCCCGCGTGCGTCCGGATAAGGCTAAGCTGTGAACGCGCACGTGCGTCAAGATGGCTTGCGGCGGGAGGAGCGCCCGCTACCAACCCAAATACTCGTCGTTACCAAAAACAGCCAGAGTAATCCATACGCGTCAAGGTGCCCCAATGCTCCTTTGGCACCCCAGCGCAGCGCAGTGCCGGTATCCGGAGGACCGAGCTGGGAAAGCAACCCCGTCGGGCGCACGTAGCCCGATCCACCCTCCGGGAATTCAGGCGCAAATGCGAACGCGAACGCCCCGGCGCTCCGTATGCAGCAGCTGCAGCATGCATGAGTTTCTTACAACCACCCTCGGGACGGAGGACCGTTGCGGCCGGCCCGACGCGGCGCGTCTATCCGATGATGCGTGTGAGTGGCGTTGTGTCGTGATCGGGCTGGGCTGTGTTGGGTGGGTCAAAATATAAATACATACGTATGTACATACACAAGTTACTGTATCCGGCGAGACGAGGTGAGGTGAGGCGAGGGACACGGGCACGGACGGGGGACGATTCCGCTGCGGTACGCTGGCTCATGCTTCTTCTACCTTTCCCCCGTCTATCAGGTCGTCTGCGGGAAGGAGCGGACGACCTGAGAGACGGGGGAGAGGAGGAGATGAGAGGTAAAGGGGTAGAGGGAGAAGGGGAGCGGTAGGAGGAAGGGAGGCATGGAAGACGAAAACGCGAGGGACGCAGGGAAAAAGACCGGCGGGACGAGGAAGTGTATTTCCCGTGTTTTTTTCTCTTCCTAGTGGCGACATGTCGGATCTGCAGAACATGTTCCTGTAAGTACTACATAATACCATAACGTTCAACAATGTACACCACGGGATTTGCGTGCCGGCCCGACGCGCGGGTGATTAGCGCGTCGGTGAGTGGGCTGTGCACGGGTCGAGGAAAGGTATCTACATATAGGCGTAGCTAGCGCGAGGGACACGGGCACGGGCATGGACGGGGACGGGGGACGATTCCGCTTTCCCCGTGTATTTCCCGTGTTTTTCTCTTCGCTACTTTGCTGCATTGTACATATCCGTCGGCGACTCCGAGGTGCGGATGGCATGTCAGATCTGCAGAACATGTTCCTGTAAGGTTAGTACCTAATACATAACGTTCAACAATGTACACCACCTCGCCGAAGGCTACGCGCCGTCCCGACGCGCGATGATCAGCGCGCCGGTGAGTGGTTATGCACGGGTCGAGGAAAGGTACACACATTTATGCCTAGCGCGAGGGACACGGGCACAGGCACGGGCAGCGCGGACGGGGGACGATTCCGCTGCGGTACGTTTCCTCGTGTATTTCCCGTGTTTTTTTTTTCTCTTCCTACTTCGCTACTTTGCTGCATGCGCATTGTACATGTATATCAGTCTGCGACTCGGAGGTGTGGACATATCGGATCTGCACTGGAGCGTGGTCTGTAAGTACAACAATGTACATCGGGATTTGATCACCGGAGGCTACGCGCCGGCCCGACGCGCGATGATTATGTAGCGCGTCGGTGAGTGGTTATGCACGGGTCGAGTCGAGGAAAGGTAATTCGGGCAATGTGATGGATTGACCGGGGTTAATTCGGGCGGCGATCTATTCACCGAACCTCCCTCTCAGATATC
>JAGGAQ010000152.1:0-37710 GCA_017657225.1 Termitomyces sp. T69sscA | reverse complement strand
AGCTTAGGCTTTGATCACCATTTTCAGCACATTCTATACAACAGATAACACAAACTTGATCGTAAATTCTGCGGCGTCGTAGTGGACGACGTGGACGCCTGAACTAAAATGTCCGACGTTCCACGGGCCTCTCCGTAATCGACTTTACGAAATGTTGCAGGTGTAAGCTCAAGAGTCGCAGAGTAAGTCGTCACCAAACTTCGTCTCGTGTGGTGTCAATGACTCCTCATTCAACATTTACATCGATGTTGTACACTCTGGTCATATAAACAGTCGGACTTGGTCTGCATCTGTTTTATTCTGTTTCTCAGGAACAGAGACTTGGAGGAGCTAGGCCTTGGCGCTGACAGTTCAAGTCAATTCCTCGGGATACATCAACGTCCAAGGAGATCTCATCTTGCCATGGTTCGGCGTCAACGTTATCTAGTTCTGCCATCAGCACAGATTCTTTCAACGACAAAGCATATTTGAAAGCCGCCCCACTTCTTATTTTTTGAGAGCCACGCCGCGGAGCTTATCAGGTTCTCTCAGAACCTGGGAAAGCGCGACCTCGCCTGGAGTTTCTCGTCCTCATTCCCTCCACCCATTGCATTGCTAAATTTCCATCGCTGTACTCAGTGAGATCCTGATTACCCGTTCCCTACCGCGCTGTTTATTTGTGAGGCTGTCTACATCTGTGGTCTTCTCGCGGAGAAGTCATTTCGGGCATGCCTTCCTTTTCCCGACGCCTGCTGGTCATCGAAGCGGATACCATTTATAATACCACGACGTGCGAATTCATTTCGCTCGACTATGACTCCCTCGAAATATCAATTGTCTTAGACCGCTTTGCGCTACAGGGGCATGTCACGTCAAATCTGGCAAGCCCATTTTCATTCGTAGATAACGCAGAACTGAAACTCACTGCTAGGACTGGGTACATACTCATTTTTCAGTCGTTCACCTTGTATATTTTCTAACGCATTGGTAGCATGACTGAAACGAAGATCACCACATCGAGGTCAATCCTCATGCATACTTCGCTTGCATATCTTTCACCAGAACTTCGCACCTTCGATGCCATCCTCCAACACTCATCTAACGGAACACTTCGCACAATACCATCGACCATTGTCTTGCCCACAGAAACGCTCCTCGAGATTCGCCTTCATCTTCTTCCTACCGTTACAACTCATCTCTTTAGACGCTCGACACGTGCGCTCGCTCGTTACGAAACCTCTCTTCGCATACTTCTTTGTCAGGATTGCCTTTCATATAATCAAGAAGTATACGGTCCAGATATCTGGGGCTGGGAGCATTTCTCTGGCGCGTGTTCGTGTAAGGGAGACACGAATGTGGAAGAACGCCGAACAACTTTGGAGTATCGTGATCTCTGGAGTCAGAAACAATTTTTTCCCGACTGTTCCACCTGGCTTGAATTGTATCTTTCTTTGGAATCTTCACGCCTCACAGATGGTCAATCCTCCAGCCGGTCTATATGGGACGTCGTTACCTTGGCCTTGAAAGACCATGGTTGCCGCGTATATGATCAACGGCTGCTAGTACCCAGTCCATATGGTTCCTTGCCGTTGCAGGAAGTGAAAATAATTCTTGATGTCTCCACCCCCATCGTCATTATCCCCGACTACCAGAGCATTACCCGCAGCGAATCTGGACCAGTCACTCTTTATCGTGCTAAGCGAGATCTCGGTCTGTCTTTCGCATACGAACGAGGCCTGCAAATGACGAAGGAAGCCCACCCCAATAGACGGTTTCGTGCACATTCCAGCGATAGACCGTCCTTTTCATCCCATGTTCAACTCCAGGCTCTGGATATAGTCTCCACAGTGTCCACTGCTGTAGTAGTTGCAATGTCCATCCCGGTGACTATTGCGACTGTGGCGCTAGCCGTTGTCTGTTTTTATTCACCAAAGTCCCGGGCTCTACGAATCATTTGATAATTTATATCGCGCCACTTCTATGCGATACTACAACACACACCATCCTTTCATTCATCCACTGGACGAGTCCACGATAACTCATTAGCCCTCAGAATTCATCTTTTTAAATCTTATTTTCTTTCGTACAACAATTCATTACTTGGTGTGTTGTTACCACTCCAATTCATCGGCTCCACCATCAGTCCTTGTGTGATAGATGATATTTCAGGACTTGTATCACTAGGATTAGTAGATTGTTTGTTACCTACTCGGACATCTGATGTGTTCCACTAAACTTACCATGTGGTGGTCAAGAGCTGACCGTATGAGCCGAGACAGTGACTTTGCACGTTTGACTGTTGCTTGTTGTTACTACGTTGAGGACACGCCACAATAGTAAATTTGAGGCATCTGACATGTTGGACTATGCAATGATGCAAGAGAGACCCGGAAGGTGCCACGGCTTCGCTTTGCGATTGGAAATGGTCTCCATAGACGACAGAAAGGTATCCCATCATGCCAAGGGAGACAAAACATAATCATTCAGGTCGCCTCAAGGTACAGGCTAAGACTCGATGATGAACAAGTAATGTCTCGGTAGCGTTCGGAATCTCATGCGGCACAGCAAATGGCGCGCCTTGCATATTCAATTTTCGGAGCTCGCCGGAGTAGGCGACGCGAGCGGGGACAGCGGGCATGTGGTTTGGCTTCTTTTCTAAGGGTACTGGAAGACATGACCAGATAAGAAGAGAAGACGCTTGCATTGCACTCTGGTACTTCGCCCCCATTGTAAAGGCCCTGACAGCGTTGAAGAAGATCGGCGCGGCCTTGTGCACGTGACTTGGCGCGTATTAATGGGTTTCACCGCCCCTCCGTGTTTTCTTCCGGGCTACCGGTTAAAATAGCCGGCACAAGGACTCAAAAAAAGCTGACCCCCAAGAGAGGCATTTCCCTAGTACATTCAGAATGTACGCTATACGTCCTGGTCTGAGGGTGGCTGGTCTTTCCCAGGCCATCCGAACCATGTCCTCTACGACATCCGCTCTACCTTCTCTCCCTCTTCAACAACCTTCCGCCGATGAGGAGGCTGCTCTTTTCGAGCAACGAACTCAAGAAATGGAAGAGTTCTTTGCTCAACCGAGGTTCAAAGATATTAAACGTACCTATTCCGCTTCTTCTGTCGCCTCGAAGCAGGGATCCATGCCTGTCTTGCCTCTTCCTTCCACCATACTTGCAAATAAGCTTTATGATACCTTTTCGAAGGCTGCTAGCGAAGGCAAACCGGTACACACTATGGGAGCCATTGATCCAGTACAAATGACCCAAATGGCGCGTCATCAAGATGTTGTATATGTTTCGGGTTGGGCCGCGTCTAGTGTTCTGACTACCGGAAACAATGAAGTCGGGCCAGACCTTGGGTAAGTGTTGGGTTATATTAACGAGTTGACGTACTTATCAACATATGCATCACAGTGATTACCCTTACACCACCGTCCCAAATCAGGTACACCGAATCTTCCGTGCTCAGCAGCTTCACGACAAGAAACACTATGATGAACGCATGGCCACTCCTCCAGAGCAACGCGCAAAGCTGAGGTACGTCGACTATCTCAAACCTATCATCGCGGATGCAGATACGGGGTCAGTAATAGCAAGGTTACACTATTCCGTTCGCTCGCTTAATACTCTGCTAGACACGGAGGTCTTTCCGCTGTGATGAAGCTTGTCAAACTCTTCGCGGAATCGGTAAGACTCTTCGAACTCTGCTTGAAATTAAGCTGAACCTTGACGTTAGGGAGCATCTGCTATCCATCTTGAAGATCAATTACACGGCGGGAAAAAGGTTTGTGCCGTCATCTGTTCTTGTCATTTACACAATCCTCATAATTTGTCAGTGTGGTCATCTTGCAGGAAAGGTCCTTGTACCAACCTCTACCCATGTTTCACGGCTCGTCTCGGCGCGATTCCAAACGGACATCTTGAAATCGACTATGCTCCTCATCGCTCGTACCGACTCCGAATCCGGAAAGTTGATATCATCAGACATCGACGTTTCGGACCACGAGTTCATTCTCGGAACGACCACAAAGAGCCCCAAATCGCTTGCCCAGCTCATCTCGGAAGCTGAGGCAAGGGGTGCGACTGGTGCTGAGGTCGACCAAATAGAAAAGGATTGGACTGCCAGCCATGATATGGTTACCTTCAACCAAGGTCAGGGCCCCACATATGACGAAGTGGTTTGTTCAACTGACTTGGATCTTGGCAGCCGTTAAACAAGCCATTGACAAGTCAAACATCGCAAACAAAACAGACGCTTACGACTCGTACCTCTCTGCAGTGGCCGGACAATCGAATAACGTAGCGCGTGCCATTGCAGCCGATACTCTGGGTGAACCTGTATTCTGGGATTGTGATCGTAAGACATAAAGCATCCCTATGCGTGTTTACGCTAAGTTTTCTCTAGTTCCCCGAACTCGTGAGGGCTACTATCATTATACAGGTGGCATCGACGTCCGTCCATCCTCGTTCCTATGGCAGAGAATGTTGGCTCACATCTTTCCTCATCATATTAGGCTGCGATCAAACGCACCATGACATATGCGCCATACGCGGACCTGGTGTGGCTCGAAACCAAGTCGCCGAATATTGAACAAGCCAGATACTTTGCAAGGAAGATCAGGGAGAAATACCCTGGAAAGTATGTTTCATTTCAATTACATCAGAAGTAGGTTTTTCACCCGGCTGTTATCAGGTGGTTCGTGTACAATCTCAGCCCGAGTTTCAACTGGTCACAACATGGATTCTCAGGTGAGATAGATCTTCTACAATACAAATATCTGAGCATACAGCTGACTTGTGCAATTTATTAGACGCGGACTTGAAAAACTTCGTGTGGGAGCTGGCAAAGGAAGGGTAAGTATTCCGTCTTGTTCGTCCATAATTGATTCGAAACTGACGTGCTTCTGACAGTTTCGTTCTTCAACTAATTTCGTTGGCCGGCCTTCACAGCAACGCTGTGGTAACAGGTAGCTTCTTTTAAGGTGAAAAGCTAAATGGAAGTCCTCACTACTATTCCCATAGCCGAACTCGCAGCTCGCTACAAAGAAGATGGCATGCTGGCCTACGTGGAACTGATCCAGCGCAAGGAGAAGGAAATTGGATGCGACGTGTTGACCCACCAGAAATGGTTCGTATACTTCTTCGTCTTCGTAACCAAAATGTTCACAAAAGTACGACATCCAGGAGCGGGGCCAATTATATTGATAGAATCTTGTCAACTGTTTCATCCGGATCTTCATCCACATCTGCTGTTGGAAAAGACTCAACGGAACATAGTTTCTAGTTATGTCTTCCTCTTGAGGATGCTTGTAGTACAATACGTAATGTAAGGCATATTGTATTCTGTCTGAGTCGAATGGGTTTCCACATGTACTGCATGTGATGAACCAAAGTTAATCGTTGATCTCAAGTGGGTGACGTCTTAAGCCGGACCGGACCGGTCGCAGGGTTAGGCCTGCACGCCTCGATTATCTTCCTGTCATCGACAACTGGAGCGAGCTATCTCCACCCTCTGTTTCTCACAGAGCGTTCATGGGTCTGATAGATGTTTTGGACAACGGCAGTCGACACCCTTTGGTGTCTTTGGTATCAGCGTGTTTCTGGGTTATCTGTACGTCTGCTATATTCCATTCTATAAACAGAAATGAAGTGAAATCTATGTGTCTTGCTATAGTATGGGTATTGTCCTGTGCTAGGGCGTTAATAGCTTTGATCACCATTACCGTACCGCGGTACATCTACGCTATCCTGTCCTACTCTATGACCTTAACGGTAAAGCAATACTACTGCATTTTGAGCATCCTCGTTGACTGTTATATCAAATTCTAGCTGAACTTTTGGAATTTTCTTGTCATCTTCGTCCTCTCGGCCATCGCAGTGAATTATTGGATCCGTTTTCGCTACTTAAATGACTACACGCAGTTAAAAGAACCTCCACTCGTCAAGCCCGATGTCAATGAACTCCATCCAGACGTGAATACAGGTAGATACTCGCTTTACCTTGTATTAAGGCTCCATCTGACGCGTCGTACTCTTGAAGATCCACCTCCTACGTTTCACAACTATCTCGACGACTTCCTTCAAGCTGTTCGAGTCTTTGGTTTCGTGGGTGTCATATGGTCAATTTGCAGACTTTCGCTCACTCTTTCCTTCAGTTAGAAAAGCCTGTATGTATTGTGCATTTTAATTCAAGCTCATTACTCATCCTTTCCCAGGTCTTCCATGAACTCGCCAGGCATCTTCAAACTCGACGGCTCATAGCAGGAGACAGTATGTCTCTTGACCAGGACAAAAACTTCTACTGTGTCGTCGACGGAATGGTGCAAGTTTTTACTGAAACAGGTAGTCCAGATCCGCAGCGAAACCTTTGGGATCACGAGGATATGAACGGTTATCAACTACTCAACGAAGTGGGAAGCGGAGGGACATTGTCCAGTTTGTTTACCATTTTGAGTCTTTTCACCGAGGATGTCAAAATGAGTTGGCAGGACTTGGAAGATGCCACAAACACTGATGAGGAATTTGTCAGTGATCCTTTCATTGGGGATTTGCCTTTTCGTCACCGAGCCAATTCAGACGTTTCCCAACTGGATCTCGACAAAGCCAAAGGTCATGAACGGAAGTCCTCAGTCTCATCGTCAGCTTCAACAGTGCACGTCCCCGGGGTGACTTCACCATCGAGGGGAATTTCACTTTCTCCTTGCTCGTTCGGAAGCTATGGATCACATCGCTTGCCTTCCTTTGCTCAAACTGACATACCACCGACCTCAGCACGTCGTGGTGGTCTTGTTGCTCGTGCCACGGAAGACAGTACCTTAGCTGTCATTCCAGCTGAAGCTTTTCGACGCCTGACGAAAAACTTCCCAAAGGCTACGGGCCACATCGTTCAAGGTACTTTCCGAGTACCCTTTTGCTTTGACAAATTATTCTTATGATCTATCAGTCATCTTGACCAGATTTTCTCGTGTTACCTTCCATGCGGCCCACAAGTACCTTGGGCTCACCAGCGAAGTACTACGGACAGAGAAGGCCATCAATGATATTGCTTGTCATCCCCTCCCAGCTTCTTTCTATCAATCAGGAGGCGTTCAGTACCTTCGCCAACGCTTTGATGACAGGCAATCTGAGAGGGAAAGCGATTACTTTAGTCTTGCTAGCTCTCCAACCTCCCGTCCTATCTCTCGCGAGCTCTCAGATAGTTCAACCCAAGCGTCTGAAGGTACTTCCAAGCTTTCGAGCCATGCTTCCAGAGCTGCGAAAAGGTTGTCCACTACTGATCTCGACCCACAAGTCCTGAGGAGTAAGCATAATGATTCACAGACATCTCCCTTTACGAGAGTTCCAAGGGATACGGTACAAGCTGGGGATCTCCTGATTCCGTCGACTTCATCACATGAGCCTTTCCGGAACATTCGTCCTTACAGCATCCTAAATACTCCACGTATTCCTCGCAGTAAGGTTCCGGAGCGAGAGTTGAGGGGAAAAACTGGGCCCTCGTTAGACGATTTTGACCTCAGGGAAGAGGTAATGTCATGCATTGCTAAATCGATCGGCCTTCTGCAGCCACCGCTAAGTGGAAGCGATTCTCTCGAAACTTCCCCCCCGCTGTTGCCTACCGACAGTCGACGGTCTTCTGATCCGACGCTTAGTTCGCCTTTTGGTTCATTATCTTTGCTCGATATCAATGACGACAGTTCGAGCCTTACCGCCAGTTCCATCGCCTCCGCAGGAGGTTATATGAGTGGTCTCGACAATGAAGTCGAGATTCTTTTCTTCGCTGCTGGATCGACCCTGGCCAAGGCAGGAGAACTCGATGCTGGTGAGCGAGTAGATTTGCTCTTGTGAGGCACTGGACTTACTTTTGTGTAGGCCTTTTCTATGTAATTGAGGGTTTCCTGGACATCCTTCTACCCAGCGAGAATACATCAGTTCCATTGACACCACAACAGAATGCGTCGTCGATGCAGCTTAATTCGCAGGCAAACAGCAGGATCCAACAAAAGCTCCTTTTCACAGTCAAACCTGGAGGCATCGCCGGCTATTTATGTAAGAATCGGATCCACATTTTGATATCGTATGATTTGTTGATTCTACTTCAGCCTCGCTGTGTAACACTGCATCATATGTTGACATTACGGCCAAAACTGACACTTTCGTCGGCTTTCTGTCTTCGCAAGCGTTGGAACGTTTACTTGAAAAACGGCCCATCGTTCTGCTTACTCTTGCGAAGCGTCTGATATCAATGCTATCGCCATTGAGTGAGTATCAGAATCGCAATATGTGACACTCGTTGAACATCCCAACAGTCCTTCACATAGATGCCTCTCTGGACTGGATGCAGGTCAATGCTGGACAAGTCTTATGGAGACCAGATGATATCAGTGATAGTTTTTACATAGTTATCAACGGCCGTCTGCGTGCAATTACTGAGTCAGAAACGGGCGCCGTCACAATCGAAGGTGAATATGGACAGGGTGACACCGTTGGCGAATTGGACGTTATCACAAGCTCACCCCGACGAAGCACTGTCCACGCAATCCGTGATACGGAACTCATCCGCATGCCTCAAACACTATTCAATGCCATATCGGCTCGGTAAGCCTCGTAATGTCTTACTGGCCTCTAAATGTTAAAGCTTTGCCTTAGAAATCCACAAACAACTGCTCAGTAAGTCGAGTCTCAATGTAGTTTGAGTCGCAAGTAATCTAGAATAGGCTTCTCCGAATGATCGCTTCACGGGTACGGGACGAAGTCGACTCTCGCACATCAGCTCAAGCTAGAAAATCCGGACTTGATCTCGGTTACAACAATACAAATTTGAAAACAGTGGCAATTCTACCTGTTTCCAGGAATGTTCCCATTGACGCCTTCGCTCGCAAGCTACAAACAGCACTTGAAGGCATCGGTGCCTCTACTTCTTTTCTCAATCAAGCATCTATCTCAAGTCATTTGGGACGACACGCCTTTACCAGGATGGGAAAGCTCAAGGTGGTTCAGTCTCAATCTCGAGAGAGAGATCTCGCTGATATAAGCTATAGTCAGCGGGCTGGCTTACCGACCAGGAGCAGAAGTATCGTATAGTGCTTTATGTCGCCGATGCACCTGTCAACAGTTCTTGGACACAAACATGCATACGGCAGGCAGATTGCGTCATGATCGTGGGGTTCGGGGACGATGTGGGCTTGGGAGAGTATGAAAGGCTATTGCTGTCGATGAAGACAACGGCTCGCAAGGAACTCATACTCTTGCACCCAGATCGCTCTGTTACTCCCGGTTCTACTCGTGAATGGTTAAAGGCTGGTGGTTCGATTTTTATGTCTTGCCTGAATATTCAGACTTAATTAGAATCGTCCCTGGATTCACAGACATGCTCATATTGAACTCCCTGTAAGGCCTGTCGAGATGTTGTCAGACAAGTAGTTGATTTTTCCACATGTGTATAGGGTCTAGTTCTACCTATATCCAAGGCAGCTGTTGCCCCCAGAGACCCTGACGCTATGATTGCGCTCAAGAATCTAAAGGACAAAGTGCAGAGCGGTATCCAGAAATATCGAGGCACCGCGGCAGATCTTCGACCCCAACGACTTCCACACACCAACGATTTTGCTCGCCTTGCGAGACGTATATGCGGAAGGTCAATTGGGTTGGTCTTAGGTGGCGGCGGAGCTCGCGGAATCGCCCATTTGGTATTGTTCTACGTACGCTACGTGGTTGTACTACTGATTCATCTGCAGGGTCTTATCAGAGCACTTGAAGAATATGAAATTCCAGTAGACCATATCGCAGGTTAGATATCTGACCGTCTATCGTATTATCTGCGATTGTAAATCACATATGAATCCAGGCACAAGCATAGGCTCATTCATAGGCGGGTTATATGCAAAAGAGGGAGATTTGATCTCTGCTTCCGGCCGCGCAAAGCAGTTCAGCGGTCGGATGGGTAATATTTGGCGAATACTCTCCGATGTGACATACCCTATTGTCGCATATACCACGGTATGGTGGCAGGCCATCGTCTCCCGTTAAGTTCGCTCAAGTCTGCGTTCTACAGGGTCACGAATTCAATAGATCAATATACAAAGTATAAAATCTGTGTTGGCTTACGACATTCCTCGCTGACATTGTCTTTCTAGGCCTTCTACGATCTTCACATAGAAGACATGTGGTTACCCTACTTCTGTAATACTACGAACATCATTACATCTCGTATGGAGCTTCATGAGACAGGTTATGCATGGAGATTCATCCGTATGTCAACAAGCCATTACAAAAATGTGCGTTTTGACTAATTTCTTCGGACAGGTGCATCTATGACGTTGGTCGGCCTGCTGCCTCCGCTTTGTGACAACGGGAATTTGCTGGTTGACGGTGGCTATAGTGAGGATAGCACAATAACAGTACTATCAGATCTGACACTATCACTCTTAAAGTTGATAATCTTCCCGTCTCAGCAATGTTCTCCATGGGTGCCAGTGAAGTTTTTGCGTGTGATGTCGGGGGTGTACGTCTTGATATTCTTTATAATACCTGAGACTAATATCACGCGGCTCCAGCTTGACGATAACTCTCCTCGTAACTTTGGTGACACAATATCAGGATGGTGGCTTCTATTGAACAGGTGGAACCCCTTCTCGAATGCGAGACATGTCCCAGCGATTACAGAGATCCAGAGTCGACTTGCCTAGTTTGTGTGCCATGACTTCTACATATCCACTTCTAACAATGTTTTAGTGTCTCAAGCGTCAAGACGCTAGAGGACGCCAAGGTCGCGAAAGATTGTATTTACATCCAAATGCCTGTACATGAGGTACACCCTTTATATCTTATATCTCCTACCCTCTTCGCTCAATGGTGCATGGTTTAGTACGGAACTCTTCAATTTGGGAAGTTTGAAGAAATTAACCAGAAGGGCTATCTGGCGGCTCTGGATGTCCTCAAGAAACTAAAGGAAGAAGATCGACTTCCTTCGCCATTCATCGACGGGAAATCGGCAAACGACGGTAGGCCCGGGAAGAGAGGACGTAGTGTTCGACGGAACTCTGTTTAGAGAATGTTCTTCCTTAGCGTGTCGGACATGATGTCTGTGTTACTTCCCACTCGGACTTGTGGCACGTTCACGTATCGTTATATCATCCACTAGCTAAGCACAAGTAGCTGATACATAGAAAGTTCATACAATTTTGATGTGACGGCTATCGGGCCGGAAACGCGAAATGACCCAGCATATAATATCATTTAGATGACGACCTCGATGGCCTCTGGACTTGACCATGCTCCATCACAGTCCACTGAAGCCTTCATCGACGTTAGTTTACTAAAGGAGATTGCACGCAAGGCACTTATTGATTCATTAAACTCGGTCCGTCATGTCGTACAACTTGTCTGTCCAAGATAAACGATTTCAACTATTTGATAGGTCAATGGGGCGAAGACACTCGTCCTGGATGCATCACTGGCAGGACCGCTTGGTCTCGTAACTGAAGTATCACTTCTCAAGGTAAAATTGTTTTTATTCCATTCAATTCCAATCTGGGCCAATTAGTCGACGTGTAGCATCATGGTGTAGACAAGATGTTCTGGTTGGAGCCTGGTGCTCTATCCTCAACGACGACGAATATCATCTACTTGTGTCGACCAATGATAAAGTACGCCAGAATCATTGCCGGTAAGTCTAAGCCGTGCAGTTTTGTGCGTCTATGTTGACGTTGAATAGACCACATCAAACGACACGCAAAAGAGTCACGGAATCACACCTATACACTTGTCCTCGTACCACGAGTTTCCACCCTTGTAACTCAAATACTAGAAGAAGAAGGTGTCCTTGGAGACATAACAATATCGGCGTACAATCTCCAGTTTGTCCCGCTGGCGGATGATGTTATTTCATTGGAGTATGAGGATGCATTCAAAGACATATGGGTGGTGCGCACATACCTTCACCTCCGTCGATGTGTGTTCAGATTGTTTTAGGATGGAGACGAAACAGCGATATACGATTCGACCCAGGCATTGATTACCCTACAAAAATTGTATGGATTATTCCCTCGCGTAGTTGGAAAAGGAGATTCTGCCGCAGTGTGTATTGCTACCAATGAGCTGTTGCTCAATTCTGAATTCGCATTAGCGCTTGGCAAATTTGTTGACTCGTGAAATTCCCAAAGCGTCTAACACCTTACCGCCGTCAGAGAAGATCGATTCAGTGATAATACTAGATCGGCGCGTGGATATGATTACACCTTTTCTGACACAACTCACCTATGAAGGCCTTATTGACGAGCTCATCGGTATAAAGAATTGTGGGTTTGATTTTATGTCCTTGCCTGGTTGACTGACAAAAACAACAAAGCACACGTGGAAATTCCGGCTTCTTTGCTATCACCACCGACCTCTCAGACAGCTAATTCTAATTCAGCTGGTCCTTCCACCTCACCTCCATTATCAAACGTACCAGCCTCTACACTGAAGAAGGATGCCAAGAAGAAACATCATCTGACAACCTCAACAGATCCTCTCCTTGAGGAGCTCAGAGATCTCAATTTTTCTTCAGTAGGTAAGAGACTCAATACTGTGGCTCGTCGACTAGACGAAAACTACAAGGTAAGTAATTATACCTGGCATTGTCTGGTATGGTTTTTGGACCATCCTTTTGATAGGTCAATCTTCAATCGAAGACTGTCGCTCAGTTACGTGATTTTGTCGGGAAGCTAGGCGGTTTGCAAACGGAGCACCAAGCTTTACGACTTCGTACGTGCCATAATTTGCGATCTAGTTCATGTCAATATACGGAAGTAGATACTGGCCTGTCAGAGTTGCTTGTTCCTTTGACGCGAACAGAGCAGTTCAATAAGTCTTTGGAGATCCAACAGAGTAAACTTCTGCCGTCTTTATACCGCTGCTTCTATCTAACAGTCCATAGATCTTCTCGCTTCCTATGAAGTGTCTGTACAGATTAGCGCTATCGAAGAGATGATCGCAGAGGGTGCGGATCCGCAGATAATTATAAGGTTACTCTGCCTTGCAAGTATCACGGCTGGCGGCATCAAAGCAAAATCACTCGAAAATATTAAACGCGAAATATTACAGGTGAATTTAATGGTTTTTTTTTATGCGTCATAAACCGAGTAATGAATATTGTAGGCCTATGGCTATAATTATCTCCCATTACTTTTAGCATTGGCATCACCGTCTCTTGGTCTGTTAGTACCAAATCCTTTGCCGCCTTTGACACCTACCAGGATTTCAAATTTGAAATACCCCTTCACAGCGATCCGCAAGTCGCTCCGTCTTCTCATTGACGATTCCCCTGAAGGCATTGATGAAGTCGAAAATGATATCAGTTTCACATATTCCGGATACGCGCCAATTAGCATTCGCCTGGTACAGTGTGTTGCTCAGAAGGGAGGCGTAATTAGCAACCCTGCCGAGAAAGCTGCCAATGATACTAGTGCTAAACATGAAAAAATGCAGGCTCACCCAATTGTCGGTTGGAAGGGATTTGAAGACGTTGTGGCATCTATACCTGGAGAAACGGTGGACATTGTACAAAGCAGTGTATCTGGACGATCGCCTGCCATTGCTTCATTGCGTAAGTGCCTGTTTCTTTTTCCTCCAAAGTGGAGTCTGACCTTGGAAAGTACAAGCACCAGAAAAATCTACTATTACCGTCGTATTTTTCTTGGGCGGCTGTACCTACACAGAGATTGCCGCTTTAAGATGGGTTGGCCGACAAAACCGAGGTGATTTCTCCTTTGGGGAACAATGTCGTTACTGACTTGTTCGTGGGCACAGGTCGGAAATTCCTGATCGCCACAACAGGTATCATCAATGGCGCGAGCATCATTGACAGTATTTCTGGCGTCAAGTCCTTCCCTGGAGGCTCTAAAACTGCTATGATCTGACCGTCATCGACAACATGTGAACTATGAGGCAGTTACCTGATCACTACTCGGTGGCGGCACTAGTTTCTGATCTCGATATATTTACAGTGATTCCCACACTTTATACTACTTTAAGCCTCTGAACGTGTAACTGTTTCTCAAGGTCTTCTGTGACTTTATGCAGGTTCCTCATAGTAATTGACAAACTTTTTTATCTCGAGTTGTTTTCTTCATGCACCTTGAGGACCCCGAACACACACAGTTAACGCCACCTGGTCAGGACAGATCCATTTAAAAAAAATGCTTGGATGCTTTTGTTGCCATTGCAGCATCATAAATGTTCTAATCCTCGAATGTGCCCTGGAAGAAAAGACCGTTGATGAACTTAGTATGGTCAGCACGTGGACAGATATTCGCTGGCGCGATACATTCCTTTCAGGTGTGCTTGAGCCACTGATCGTGTGCCGAATTGACCCATAGAGGAGTTATAGATGAAAGCCCAGTATGTCACTAAATTCCAACAGCTGAGCCTCAAGCTTCAAGGCAGATGCTATAGTAACTTTTCCAGAATTCCCCGCTTTCTAATGGAGTGATCGGGGTATCAGGTGCCTACTTGATCGAAGCTGTCAGGGCTTACTTTCAGGTATAAGTTCCGCCTGAGCTGAAATGGCTCTCAATTCGCCGTTTGACTACCCACGTCGCCACTGGTCGCATTTTTGTTTGGCTAATTGAAGTGAGTGTGTCCCATATTTTTTGAAACAAGAAATCAAAGTCCGTTGTCCTTACTCCTTTGCACTCTTTCCGTCCTTGTTAGCGAATTTCGAGTTCGTGCACAATCGCGATATTCAGATTTCTGCTATTCTGTGCAAATTCCGTAGTCACAGTCCATCTGATTCCTGTGAATGGCCCCAAGGACGACTACGAAAGCTGCGACGGAAAAACAACCAAAGAAGAGTATGCTCCTTACCAAGCGCGCCACTGCGCCATCTTCAGTGAGACATTTTAACTCTTCTCATTTCCAGACAAGTCTAGCACTGGGACGGGAAGGAAGAAACTCACGGCGTTCAATAAATTCATGGTACATCGTTCTAATGTGTGAATACCTTTCTGTTTTTGTACTTAATTCCTTATCATTTTTAGCAAACCGAGATGGCTCGTCTGAGAGACGAGCAGCCTGATATCAGTCATCAAGAGAGGTATTTGCCATTTGATGATACATACCTACGCCGATTAATCCATTCCTCATGATAGATTCAAAGCAGCCACAGCAAATTGGAAAACAGCGAAAGAGAAGGCCTCTTGATGCTTCGACGCTACCTTGTATTGTTCCTGTTGAATCTGATCACTGCTTTCTGTGCCATTTTGTAGCACTGTATATACCTATACCAAGATTGATACGTCACTTTCCCGACTGAACTGCTTTTGATTCACTGTGCCTGTCAGTATACTACTGATGTCAAGCTCCGAACATATGTACAGCCGGTCTCTTTTCTGCTGTCGCGAGTCGCATGCAACGCCTCGGGCTAGGTGAGAACAAGGTGCATGATTCTGACTCAGCGCCGGTAGTGACAGCATCGAACATGCCATGAGTAAGATTACAGATGACTTCACACGTAGAGCTTTTTGATTTGACGCTTCTATACTTACTAGCACTTAATATATAGTTACCATCCAGAATGATGCGTATTAACACATTATGATTCTCCGAGACTGGTACCTTGTAATGTAACTTTGTAATGTAAGTGTCTCATTGCGAAGACGAGATTTTGACGAATAAAGGTGATGAGAGGTCGAATTCAACACTAGGGCACGATAAATGATAATACGTACTGTGACGCAAGCTTCTTTCACATGCACATAATATCTGCGGAGTCCGCATTCCGATATATAGTTTGACGTCGCAAGTCCGCCTCGTAAGAAGACACGCGCGCTCGAAATGACGCAGTTCACATGACCCCCCCCCCCGTGACGATGTCGCAGCTTAACCCCTGTCAATGTGACAGTACTTAACGCAAGATATCCTCGTTTCGTACCCTCAGGCCTCGGGCCTCTGACTTGATCCTGTACATCTATTTTTTCTCTGTTTCTCATTCCTAACGTCTCTCTCACATTCTTGCCGTCCATCTCGTACTATCTCATCTTGGACTCTGGCATCCTCACTTTTCGTGGTGATGAGCCATAAACATGTTATCGATAACGTGGAACAACATATGTTCCATTTCGACTCATGTGATGAATCAGAGTCGCGTCATCTCACTGCACTTGAACCTGTTCCTGCACGAGCAGATCTTACCGCTCCTGTAGCTCCTCAATTATCTTCTCACGATGCAACACTCACATCTGAGGAGAAATTGGCATTGAGAGACGTAGAGGTGGTAGGAAAAGGGAAAGGCGTAACAAGGACATTTCCTATCCCTGTCCCCATGGTTGTACCCAGTGATTTATTCGATATGCATTCTTCATCTTTGCCGTCGACCAGTCGTGGTTCTAACCAATCATCAAGTCTGCTTCTTCCTTTAATTCCCTCATATTACGACCAGCATGAATTCTATAGTGATGCACAGCAGCAGCAGGATTCTCCGATCATCCATAAGGATGTCGGAAGCGCGAGTATGGAACTGTCCCCATCCAAGGGAAAGGAGAGAGAGTCACCGCCTGTTTTACCTCCCTTAGCTTTCTCACCTACAGATCTGTGCATTACGTCTACGTCGACGTCGCCGCTCTCCAGTTCGCCATCGTCTGGCATCTCTTATACTTCAAGCACGCTCCCACTGACTCGTTTAACTGGTAAGATTGGATCCCAGGAACCCAGTTCCTCATGTGAACCCAATGCACACACACTTCTTTCAACCGATCCGACTGTAAACCGACCTCGATCACTTTCCAGCGTCTCCTCTAGATCCAGTCGTTCACGCTCTTTGTCTCAGCTCAGGTCGAGACTAGCTTCATCACCTTCTTCTCACAACCTTGCCAATCTTGCATGCAATTTTGTAGTTAAGAAACCGGTCGAAAATTTTCATCCAAATTACGCTTCAAGTCATTCACCTGGAGCATACGATGAGAGTAATAGTCCTTCTAGTCTCTGGCGTCGCAGGTTCAAAGTCGACGAGCTGGATAATACGTTTCCAATATTATCAGGTCTACAGTTGCACGATAACCATTCGAAATCGTCGGAATCATTGTTTGACCATACGATTTTGAAACGCAAGGGACGCTCATACTCTTCGCAATTCCCGCCATCGGCACTGGACATAGTTCCATCTTCAGTCTCAGATGTTTTGATCCCAATCCCACTTGTCGTAAAGAACTATTTCGACGAAATTCTTCCCCGTGAACTCCGTTTGCACATTTTCGCGACCTTGGTAAACTTACACGAGACCGATCATATACGAGCCACTAGGCAAGGCCGATGGAGCGTGTCGAAAGCCTCATCTTCCAGGAATAGATGGGTCGGACGCAACGGAGGTGTCCGAGAACTTGTGAAGCTCAGCAGAGTAAGTCGTAAATAGCAAGTGGTAAGTTTTGATCATAACCGACTACAACTCTTAGGTATCCAAATCCTGGCAAGCTCTTGCTTTCGATGGACAATTGTGGACTAGTCTCGATCTCCACTCGTTTCCCAGTATGGCTGGATCTCTCATTCTTCGTTTCACGGCGATCGGGGGTCAATATATCCGGACTCTAGACATCTCAGGCAATACTCAAATGTCCGCGGCAACTCTTCTAGATATGTCTGATCACCTTTGTGTCAACTTTGACATAGGATCATGCTATACACAACTTACTGTCATCAACTTGCAAGGCTGCGCGGGCTTGACAACTCGCTCCCTTCATCACCTCCTTTCCCGTTCTCGTCGTCTACAGAAGCTGTGTGTGAAGGGACTCAAGGCTGTTACTAACACTACTTGCAGTATCCTATCGACTAACAATACTCAGCTTGTCTCTCTGGATATCAGCAGATGCATCAGCATGGACGCACGGGGGATTGAAAGCATGGCAACCGCCGCTCTTAACCGAGGAGACCATCTGCTATTGAAGGAGCTGAGGGTATCTGGTCTGAGGAATGTAAATGACGATATGATGACTGCTTTGGGCAAGGCTGCCCCGTATCTGGAAGTCTTGGACCTCAGCTATGCACGACAATTACACAACTCTGCGGTGGATGCTTTTGTCGCTTGTGGCATTGAGCAACACATTGTTTCGGAAACTCTCCTTGTGCCGCCAAGGGATCTCGGTCGCTCAGATTCAAATGAGTCTCGGTTAAGACGACGAGTAACTCGCCTGCGTCATCTCTCGCTCTCGAATTGTGTCCTTCTCACAGACGACGCTTGCTCCAACCTGACGTTCTCTGTTCCAAATCTCGAGTTCCTAGAGCTCAGTGGCATTGGAACCGATCTCAAGGACGACGGCCTGATCCGTCTTCTGAACTCGACGCCGTACATCCGCCGCATCGATTTGGAAGATGCCTCCCAGATTACCGATGCTGTCCTGGATGCACTTACGCCAAGTGGTAATAGAGTGCAGTCTCACGTGTCTCACCGTACAGACGTCGCTCCAGAGACCGGACATGCGCTGGAGCAGCTGATCGTTTCTTTTGCCGTCAACCTTACCAATGGAGCCCTACTCAGCCTGGTTCAAGGATGCACGCGCCTGAAGTCTATCGAGGCAGACAATACACATATCAACAGTACCGTGCTCAAGGAATTTGTGCGGTCATGCCAGCAGCGGGGGATAGTCAACGCTAAAGCGAGCGTAGTAGATTGTCGAGGGGTAACTGAGAACACCGTGAAGGACCTTGCGGGGATAACACGACCGCGCATGGGCTGGCGCGCCTATGAGGCGCGGAAGCTTATGTTCCTTGACGCGAGGGATGGCAATGCTGAAGAGCTGAAGGTCGGTCAGGACGAGTGTGATGAGAAGCGCGTGGTGTTGAAATCATTTTATTCATGGCAAATGGTCGATAATGTCAAGGCCGCCAGGGAGAAGAGGCGTAAATCAAAGCGAATGATTAGTGATAATGGTGACTCTGGGACGGAGGTTGGACTGGGCCGCCCACTGCGATGGTGGTCTCCCGGAGGACGAAGAACGCCGCGGACCTCGGGCAGGAACTCTCCTTTAAGTGTTACTGATTTTAACAGGGATGGATGTACAGTGATGTGATTTCCTTTTCCAGTGTAAGACTACTTTGCGACTTGTACCATTTGCTCTTATCTTCCCAGACGTAACTTTTGTATCTATATGTTTTCCTACTCATTACGACTTACGAATTCTGTACCACCTCATCCCAACTCTGCATCTGCATAAATTCCATGTACATATACTACTTTTGCACTGTATACAACTGACAATTTGGACGTGTACCATATACCGCTATAGCTCAAAGCTGTCCCTAACCCAGAGATTTTCTGTGCTTCTTTCTTGGCTTCTTTGCCTTTTTCACAGGCGCAGAGTTCGACTCAGTACCCAACACCGGTATTTCGGCGACCGAGTCAGTTACAGGATCCTCCCGAGTCCGTTGCTTACATTGCCGCGTATCAAGAGCTGAGGTATCACTTGTAGAGTCAGTCGCTGTGGACGCCGGTGTATCGTCACCATAACCTATTGGTCATCACTAAGCCCTCCATCATCATCTAAACTAGAGCGAGCATACCTGCGAACGGATCAAAAGCAGGTCTGCTCCGTCTGCTGATACCTTTCGTCTTTGTGTCGTCATTTGTGATTTCTTTGTTCTTCCCCTTAGTATTCTTCGTAGGTTCAGGAGCTGAGACGTCGACATTCATAGTGTCGTCTCCGTCAAAGACTTCTAGTTCCGCTTCCTCGCTCTCTTGGGCAGCTTGTTCCTTGAGCTTCTTCTCGTATAGCTGTCGTTCAAGCATCTTCCTTGTAAACTTGGTTTGCACTTGAACGGAAGACGAAGGGCCGGGGGCTTCCTCTATCGAAGGTTTTGCGTTCGCTGCCTGGGTAATAGCATGTTTGATGAACCTCTGTGCAGCATCTTTGTCTAATTCTGTCCGTTCTGTTACAAACCAAGGTTAAAGCATCAGGTCATGGGATAGGCTACCAGGCACATACTTTGCGGTGGATTCTCTGCGGCAGCTATTTTACCAAAGTAGTGTTTAACTCGTTCCTAGAGGCAGAAACTGCATGAGTAGGGAAGGGACATCTGAGACGGTTAACTTGGGAAGCATAGCTTACTAGTTCTGAAACGACAGAGTGGGTTTTCGGATCTATACCCCTCGATTTGAGGTAAACTAAGGATCAAATTAGAATGTATGAGCGGGAGTAATGGAATGATATACTGAATACGAGATCATAGACCAAGTAGGGTAAGACAGTCTGAAGCTTGGCTTGTTGGATGGGTTCAAGGCCTATGATCGTCTCGGATAGAGTCTGCGCGAAGAGGGGTTCTAGGGCTTCCTCTAGTTCGTCGAAAGAAGCTGAGAGTGTAGCTAGTTTGCCTTTGGCTCGTTCCGTTAGAGTGGTCATGGTGTCAAGTACAGCACCGAGCGTCGATCAAAAAAATCAGACGGAACCACTTTACATGAAACAACGGTAAACACCTCCTTGCCATGGTCTGTCATTCTTGCACGTCGAAGATGTTAATACGAATTGACAATTTGTACAATTTTAGTCCTCCGAGCTGAGATACACAGCAAATACACAGCTGGAGCATCGTGAGTCAATTTAGTCAGGTGTATCTCCGAAACCTGACAGCATATTGCAGTTCATGCTCGTTATACTGGTACCGGTATGTCTTTTCACCTTCTTCACCCAGCTGTGAACTCAAAGGTGCCAGGACATGCGGATCTGACGAAATAGTACGTTGGATTGATCGTGTAGTGTGGTCCAGGACAATGCCTGAATGTCTTTCAGCGACTGGATCACCCACCAGCATCGGGATTCTCTGGCCTCTGTTGTTGGCCATCCTACACTTACATCATACCTTGCTATAGCAGATGGCGAGGCAATTGGACGCGTCAAGTTTGAAATGACAGAGGTTTGTTCATGTTCGAAATCCCAGGCATATGTGGAGGTAACCTTCTTAATTGCAGCGAATGTTGCAGCCGTGCGGGCCGCCCCCACGCAAGGATGACGACTGAGGGTGCTGTATAGTAGTGTAGAGTAGAAATACAATGGCATGATGGTTACTAGCCGGTTCGGTTCTGACCAAAGTCTGCTGACAGATGGGCCGCAGTGGACGTAGACTGATTCAAAGATCGGAGATATTTTCGATCATAGACCCGCTGTGCTCACACCTCCCTAATGGATTTGGGCATGCAATAACCGGGGTTTACTCTGTATATTACTTCTCTAGTCTTTCCACACGCACCCACCCTCTTGACTCCCGCTGCTTGGCCGAAGACTTACCATTGTTCGTCCACTAGAAAGGCGCGAAGCGCACAAAGCCCCTCTGGCCATTCCTGGCCATCACCCAGCCTTGAAGTATATAATACTTCTCTGATAATGGCCGCGACAACATATCGCCCGGGTTCGCTGATCTCAGCGTCCAGACTTGAACCTTCTCTTTCTGCGCCGCCAGGGCCAGGCCACTATACTCTTAAGCGCATCTCATATATTTCCGAACTCCCGGCTTCAGAGTCCTTTGTCCATCGTCCACGTTCAATCTTGCGATCAGCGTCTTTTACCATGGGCTTTGGGCTCAAGGATAAAGATAAGGGAAAGGAAAAGGAGAAAGAGCATGTCCGGCCTCCCAAAATGACTGCCCCAGCGCCCTCAACTCCTGCGTTGACTTCCGGTTCAGTAAAGGACAAGTCTACAAGCTCACATGGCCTCTTCTCGTCTCTGACCAAGTCGAGATCGTTGAGGAGGAAGCGATCATTGTCATCTCTTCTTGACGAATCAACTTCCACCTCAACGTCCGCTAGACCGAGCGCTCCCCAAGCCGCCCGGGCTCGATCATCCGACGCGGCATCTAGTCTTGCTTCTATTCCCACGGCGTCCAAAGACAAGCGCACGAGCCCCGAAAAGCAGCGCTTGGAGGAATACAGGCAATTACACCTCCGGCCTCTGCTGTCAAAGCCAGTCCGCTCAAAATCAAAGAACCATTGGATGAAACGGTTCAACATGAGGCTGCACACCGATTATGGTGCTCCCTACATGCAAGCTTACGATCCCGTCCTTCTGGAGAAGTGTGTCATCACCCTTGTCACAATCCTTCATTATATTCACCCGTCATTTTAGTGATCGTCAAACACACCTCTTGTTGCGCAGGTTGAATCCCTTGAAGAATCCTTCCTTTTATGACTTCACTGGCGAAGAACCAATATCTGTACTTGACTTGGGATGCGGGGCTGGGCATTGGCTTCTTGAAGCGGCCAGCTACTGGAAACAAGTCATCGTCAGCGGAGTCGACATTGTGGATGTCTTATTGCCCGAAGCCCGTGACCATCAACAAATTGATTTCATCCAAGGAAACTTGTGCGCTCGTCATCTTTCTTGCATCTTTCTCTCACTAATACCATTCAACCCTAGCCTCATCTTCCCATGGCCGTTGCAGAACAACTCATACGACCTTGTGCGAATGGCAAATCTGTCTCTCTCCGTCCCATATGATGCTTGGGAGTCGATTCTATCAGAAGTCCATCGGATACTCAGGACTAACGGCAGGTTTGAGCTGATTGACGATGAAATCTTTTTCCCCTACGCGCCACAACCTGTCTTGAGGCCCACATATGTAACTGAGGACGACGACGACGGGGCATCTGTAGACACAGACTCGACATTGGTCAGCGACGGAGATGCGTCATCTCCGTCGAAGCATAAACAGAGACAGTCATCAACTTCTACCGCTGAATTGCATGTCTCACAACAACTTCCGCCCACAGCGCCGGATACCAACTTCCCCACTCCATCAAAACCCGTACTCACCATTAAACCTGTTGAAATGATACAACAACCTCATTCGGATTGGAGCGCCGAGGTGGCATCCTGCAGAAATATAGAAACCCTGTTTCAACACATGCTCCATAGGAAATTTGGCGTCCATTCACAACCATCAAAGTTTGCACCCGAGGTTATACAACACGTATTCGGCAATGTGGAGAAAACAAAGAGCTATCATCTGAAGTTGGCACCGAAAGATGCGCAGAGGGACCTTAGTGTTTCTGAAACCAACGGGTCGGTTAAGAGGGAAGACGGCGCACCGGTGACGAAAAAGTCAAGTCGGAGTAAATGGTTTCATACTGGTTCAGACAAGGAGGAGAAGAAACGTTCGAAGATGATCAGCAAGCCATCGACCCCGTCTCCGACGTCCCCTGCTTTGGAGACCCCCATTCCTGAAGGCCTCAGTACAAAAGCAGCCGGGCGGCTTGGCGTTGGGGACATGACAATGACGGTTCCCCCGGAGAATGTTAGTGCAAAGGCCGCATACAAGCTGGGCATACCAATCTCTAGCGAACATTCCTTTGACACGCCTTCTTGCAAGGCAGACACGCCCCCCGATACGTCCTCTGACGACTCAGATACTCCTTCGCCTTCGCCTTCTCCGTCGCCTGCCCCTGCCCCAGCTTCTTCTTCCACTCCTCCAAAGAATGACAGGCAGAGCATCATCTCTCTCTCAGCTTCTCCGAGCGACAGCAAACTCAGTGCCAAGGCGGCAAACCGTCTCGGCATATCTTACTCCGAACTAGGTGAAGCAACTGCACTGGCAAAGGCGTCAACACGTCGCCCTGTCTCGTCCTCATCAACGCTTGTTGCAGGGCCAATAGCCCCCGTTCAGTCACCCGGTCTCATCGTCTGGCCTGACCAGTTTGTTCCCATGTCCCCTGAAGAACTTGAGATGCATGCGCTCAAAAATGTTCACATGCTTCTTGGATGCAAACCTGGTCTCACGGATTATATTCGGACGTTCCTCGGTGATGACGGGAACCAAATGGCGAGCGATGAGAACTTGGATCAGGCATTTTGGGAGTACGAATGGTGAATCATCTCCCTTCACGTAAAGAGGACCACCTTACTAATTTCAGCGTGCAGCTTTCGCCGACGCCGCTTCAACTGGCCCACTGACATCCCCTCAGCTTGGGAAGCAGAGGCTGATCTAGATGCACCTGATTCCACTCCCACACCCATCTCCAAACCCGGCGCTGACACGCCTACCAGCGCTAAGTCGGCAACCCCGCGTAACTTCATGCCTCTGTCATCCTTGCCTGACAGCATCTCCTCGCCGCTTGACAAGATTGCCGAGCTGACGCATGTCAGAACAATACGTGTATTCGAGGCTGTCAAAATGGGAGAGTACACTCTCTCGACAATGCAAACTCCTCGCGCGCCACCGCCGGACCCTCGGCGGTAAATCACTCTGACACTTATTATTCATATGAACATGCCCCTAAGCTTTATGACTTATGACTTTACGACTCATACATCATTGTATCATTAGAGCATATCATCAGGTCGAACGGACACTGTACCTTTCCTTTCATACCTTTTCATAGTTGCTAGTTATCATCACCACTATACATCCTACTCTCGTTTATCAGTAGTTGATTAGTTTGTTGTCTTATTACTGCTGTATTAGATAGTTAAAACAGAGCATAATTTCAAAGATACAAAATCCCAAGCAACATATGCATGGCGGCGTCGGAGCGCGCCGGTGTGATGAGTGTGATGAGCAAAGGGGTACCACAAACGCGACGCCAGGGCCACTCCCAGTGGCACCGCATACTTTGTCCCAATTCTTATAATGAATATACACAATAGTTCTAGTACCCTCAGTTTCGTTTATACGTTTTGAGGGTACGTTACTCACATAGTTACCAACAACATATTTATTAACATACTCGTACCTAGATTTAGACGTACAACGTTTTATTTAGGTGTTGGTCAAGCCTAGGCTTGCTGCTATTTCTCTGGGTTCTGACAGACTGAACATGCACGACGTGTGTCCTCATTTATTAATGAAATGAGTGTCACGTGCGCACAGCTTCACCTCGTTCTCTTGCTCTTTAGCTTACCAACTGAGACCAAGACTGATATACCCCTTTTTCTTTCTCATTTCAGAAACCGGAGCGGCCGCTCAACAAAATGTCGGAAGTCTTCGTGGAAACCTTCACGCACCTAAAGGGCAAACCACACGCTGATCGCGCTCTGTCATTGCTCCAAAAGATCGCCTCTCTTGTCAAACCCATCATGCGAAAGCATGGCTGGAAGCTTCCTGTCCTTGCTGAATTCTTTCCTGACAACAGTAGTCTCCTTGGTAGGTTGGCGATTTCTCTACGCTTAGATAAAGTCAGGAACAAGCGTTGTAGGTCTAAGTACGTGATTTATAAGGTACCTTGGTCATTTCATAATCTTCGATGCAAAGATATCAATGGCGGGCAGAAAATATGTATACGATTGCGTCCAGCAAACGCGCCCAGTACATTCTACAATGAGGATGATCTCGTACAAACCATGTTACATGAGGTGAGGAAGTGTTCGTGCCGTATGTACATAAACTCCTTGACTCATGCCTCCTTCTCAGCTTACACACAATGTTCACGGTCCACATGATGACAAATTCTATAAATATCTTTCCGGCCTTCAGGACGAATATGATGCCCTTCAAAGGTCAGGATATGCCGGTGAAGGGTTTTTCGCGAAGGGACATCGCTTGGGCAGTAATGTGTCGCATAATGTTCCGCCCCATGTCGCCCGCGTCAAAGCCCTTGAAGCTGCCGAAAAACGAAGACAGAACTCACGACTACTTGGCAGTGGTGGCCGTCTTGGTGGTAGAATCAATACCATGGGTTTGAGTCCCCGAGAACTTGCTGCTCAGGTGTGTCCGTATTTGGAATCTTACAAGCCACGCTGATAAAAGTTTCTTAGGCTGCTGAACGTAGAGCACGCGATGAAAAAGCATGTGCATCTGGCGCCATAGCTGATTTCGAAGCCGAAAAGGCTGCCAAGGATAGTATTGAGGATCATGTTATTGACCTCACCTTGGATAGTTCAGACGTGGAAGAAACAGCTGTCTTTAACCACAAAACTTCAATAGCTGGATCGTCGAAAGCGCCTGTCGCGCAGACCAAACGCTCGCTTACCACAAAGTTGAGTCCTCCAAATGCCCCCTTTGCCGATAATAGTACATCACCACCACCATCATCATCCAAACGTCGCAAGGCCAATGCGCCTGAATCCTCGTCAGAGTGGCCCTGTCCGACCTGTACACTACTGAATAGCCCAATGGCTTTGCGATGTGACGCGTGTCTTACAGCGAGACCACAAACGCGAGCATCCGGTTGGGCATGCTTGACTTGTGGAGAATCTGATATACCTCATGAACGATGGATGTGCCAGTTTTGTGGTGCTATAAAGACAAACAGTTGATACCTTTGTGGAGATTCTCCACTGCATATCATAACTACGAGTAGATACTAAGAATGTAATTCTATCATATTGTAATCTGGAATATTTTGACATTATCGACGTCCTTGTCGACGTCTTGTATAAATGATGCTTCTTGAGCTTTAAACAGCAGCTCTTGTATGTGAAGGGGTTCTCCTGTAGGATCCATTTGAATAGCATGCGATGTCGTGATTAGACCAGAAAGCTTACGCTGAACTGCATTGACAAATTGGGCAAGGGTATCCTTGTTCCTCACCGTTGCCGCGATGATTGCTACTTTTGAGCTGCATCTGTCACTGGGCTGAAGAGCAAGACGTAAAACAGCCGTCAGGGCTGGGATGAGAAGTGGATCGAAAATCTACAACATCTAATCAACTAAATCAAGAGAAAATTGCAAAAGAACAAGGAATTACAATGTCCGCGCCAACGATCAAGCTGGCGTCAATTTCGACTGTCAATAGCGACTTGAGAGGAGCTATCCGATCGTTGTCCAAGGCGTCGGACCAGTCCAGGAAACAGTAATTTATGTCAGAGGTTGAAGTCCTATCTTGGTTGATAAAGGGCAAGTAAGCCAGGGGCTTTCAAAGATTTATTGATATTAAAGGAACATACTACACGGCATCTGAATGTTTTCTTGACATCTTTCAAGAACTTTATCGTTGACGTCTGTCAGCCAAAGGACATGGTCCGTCTCTCCCGAAATAACTTGCTGCAGACGTGCGAGTATAGTCCCCAAGAAACCGATACCTGATCCTAGCTCGAGGATACGCTTATTTTTCATCAAGTCTAAAAGTCAAGTGCAATGGGCTGTTGTTCATTCAAATGCTAATTAATCTTACCTGGGTGTCTAGTCAAAAATTCGCATAGCACAAAACTTGCCATCCAAGTCCGCAGACCAGTAGTACCACTCTCGATCGTAGTGCGGGACTCAAGTAAAGTCACAGTTTCGAAGTGATCCAAAGATACAGGCTTTTCCATAGGGCAAGAAGCATTAGGTATCGGTTTCCAGTAATATGTAACATATGACGGTGACGGAGGTTTTTGGAGCATTAGACCGCGAGGGCATACTTGATCCTGGTAGTCTGTTCGTGTGGAACTGGGCTCACTAGACACCTCACCTCATTGAGAGAATCGATTCTGATAACAACATGGACACGTACAGTCCCGATGAAGATGGCAACAGCGCTAGATAATGTTCATATAGCTGAGAGTCGATCTCAAGGTCCTAAAGGTTTGATTACAGAGAAGATTGATTACATTCACAGTAAATACATGCCTCATCTTTTGGCATACTTTCGAGGTTATGAATGACCCATTTCCAGAAAGTCAGTTGATATTGTTTGGAGGGTGGATATCGGAAGAAATGAGGACTCGAGAGGATGCTCTCGAGGAGGAAATCATGAATGACAGAAAAACCCAGATGTCGAGGGAAATTAAGACTTTTGGGAGGAGTCAATGATGCATATACCCGCAAAATTTCGAAGAGCTCAAGCCTAAGAGACATCGTATTATAGGCACTTCATATAAGTAGGTAAAGTCCAGATACTGACTGCATTGAACTCGAAGTTGGCCGGCCATAAAGTTGGAAACACGTGATTGAAAACATCCTGCTTTAAATTTTTTTGGAGGACATGTTCGGCCATGTTCTCCCACTTTCGCCTTGTTCCTCGATGTGCTCGAACGTGTACACGGTCATCTGTCCATCACTCTACTCGGTGTAATAACTCTTTGACATCCTTGACACGCCGCGAATTCTCTGAACTCTCTCCCGAACCTCCCTCAGAGGATGGTGTTTTCGACGAAGTTAATGCTCCAGATCCCCTCGAAGAAGTGCTTGGGGAAATGGAAATGAACAGAAAGGGCAAAGGAGAGACCAGACAGCCTGAGACCTACAAGGAGTTTATGAGCGCTGCTGGCGAATCTTTTAGAAAGGCTGATGGGCCAAATAAATGGCTCGGCGGTCGAGTAGTTGAGTTCGTCTTTCTTCGTCGTGTTTCACTCACTAAAGTGACCAACTCAATACATCATTCAGCCGTTTCCAATGAATCCTTCATTTAAACCCCCACCGCCTGTTTCCGACGCCGTGCGAACCGCTATCTATAAGAGTTACATGGCCGATCCCATCGCGAACGATGTTCGTGCGTTGTCGCAGAAGTTTCACCTTAGTCTGAAGCGTGTTGACGCAATACTAAGACTCAAAGGAATGGAAGCCGATTGGTCCAAGGTTAGTCTCCAAACCACTCTTTGATACCGCACCGCGGTCTTGTAACGATGATTTGGACGATTAGTCTTGAAGACGTAACTTCATGGTTAAAACCTTTTATGCATGACTCACTGAACCTCTTCTCTTGGTCCACTGATAAATTCTCTTACTGATTGATCTTTTTCTCGTGCAGGTACCGAATATTCTTCTTCGAATGTTGACCACTCTCTTACTAATTCCCTTTCGTCAATTGATCTTTGCATTTTCAGAAGGTTAGTGGTCGTAAAATGGTGTCCCCTATGTCATGACGAGATCATTAAAACTTCATTCGCGAATTGGAAGACTATCTGGTGCCTTACATCGCCTGATATCTGGTTATTCCCTTTACAACCCCATCTGATTATTGCCGACGTTTTTGAAATGCCGTTCCGTTACTGATGTACCTTGTTCTAGGGCATACCGCTCCAAACCGGTTTCCGTCGAGGAATGGAAATGATTCTTGACGTCCCGCGACAAACTCATGGTTCCTTTGGGCCGAGGGAGGATGTACACGAAGCAGATATGCTCGAGCAGGATGAAAATCGTGACGCTGCTCGACAGCGTTATCAGCAACTATATTGGGAGTCTGTTCCTGAGGACGGCCGAGTAAGATGTTTCGTAATCTGTGTTATTGTCGCATTGTTGAGAGTGATTGCTAGGAACCCATTGTTCCAGCATCTTTGGAGCACGCTAAGGCGACAGCCCAACGATACACTAGAATGCGAGAGGCTTATAAGTCAAACCCTCAGCTTATGCCTCGCGTCAAGGATGCCACAACGCAGACACCTAAAGAAAAGGTCCAGATTAGTGTGAAGCCAGGGCGGTCATCTTTGAAATTTGTCGATGTCGGAGGTCACTTCATTGAGATTAATGAACGTCTTAAGCGTGTCGCTGAGTCGGAGCGGAGGGCCAAGATCACAGCGAGGAGGGCATCAGAGAGGCAGGAAGCAGAAAGGAAGGAAGCAGAGAGGAAGGAAGCAGTGAGGCAGGAATCAGAGAGAAGGACGGTAGAGTGGAAGAGAGCTTACTTGGCGAGAGCTTACTTCAGGAGAAAAGAAAAAAGACATTGAGTTCCATGACTTATCTCGCCTGGTCATCACCACAGTACTAGCATACATAATAATTATTCGAATGTTCTTTCTCCCTGTCCATCTTAAATCAAATGGCTGGTTCCTTATCCTTCAACACTCGTGATGCCCCATGTCGTACTCTCCAGCTCCTGCATTATACCTGAAAGTTGAACGTTAAAACGCTGAGCTGAGGTGAGTCTTCAACTTCGATCCTTACCTTCAGGTTGTGGGGTAAGGGAAAGATGTAATTGATGGCGCTATGAAGGAAAACATATGACAAGAACATTCAAGAACATTCAAAAGAAGGCATATACATTACGGTCGCGTTGTACAGGTATGAGACACGAGTGTAATATGCCAACATACTCACGAGCATGTTTATAAACGCCAAGCTCGACAAGCCGCGCCTTTTCTTTGCATTTCCATCCATCAATATCTTATCAGGATTTGACATCCTCTTCCATCCTCATGCACCTTGCGAGGAAAACGCTCAAGTTTACCTCCCAAACGTCACCATTGGCCTACGTTTAGAGCTCCAGCAGGTGATGACGAACTATAAGTGTCTAATGCCGCACCTTATCGCATGAACTATCGGCGATGCGGAGCATTGGCGCTTAAACCTCTGCAGCGACTGCGCAAAACGGAGAAGGGCTCCCGTCGTTATAGGATAATGGGCCGGAATGCCAATCGACGCACGATAGATATTGATGTGAATGGTGAAATATTGAGAGGGTAGAAGGAAGGTAGAGGATTGGCGTCCAGATGAGTGCTCACTATTACTCATCTGTTGATTTGAGAGGGAAGGTGGGTATTCTACGGTCACGGAGTTTGGTTTCATGACTCTGGTGACTTCTACTTTGCGATATTTTACCATTAGAAATGATAATACCAAAGGTCGCAAAGACACTGGAAACATTCTTATCTTTGCAATCTTTTTCGCAGGTCATTAGATGCTCAAGGAATTGATCTTGCTGGACGGATGGCTGTCTGACGACTTCGATTGCCCGGAGTGCAGTGTCGTCGTAAATTTGAAAGATCTCGACCTCGTAAATCTAGATCTCCAATCGTTTGATTACCCTCACCTTTGAAGTAAGAATCTCAATCTTGCGCTATCAAAACACCTGTAAGGGCTTCTACCATGAAAAGAGATTTGTTTTCTTGTAATACGATCAAACACGACACTCTCACAAATATTATTATTTCTCGTTGTGCTATCAGTAAAGTCAGGAATTCTACCGTAGTCCACGTCCACGTCCTCTAAGGGCTCTTTGGGCTGCTCCTGGCGGCGCTTTTGGTCCAGGATTAGGCTAAGGAGAAAAAAGAAATCAAAACTCAATTTACAGAAAGGGTACATAAAACCTACTTGTTCGCTCTGGGGATTTCTCACTGTCTCGTCGACGCTAAGGATAAGGCACGCTGCTTCAGCAGCACTGCTTATAGCGTTCACTTTGACAAGACTCGGTTCCCAGACGAAAGCATCCATATTGTCGCGCACGCCAGAAGCACCATCAACGTCGACACCGTACCATTTCTCCCCAGCCGCATGCTTCATACGAAGCTTGTTGAGAATGTCCGTGGAATCTAGGCCAGCATTGTCACAGATCTGGCGGGGGATAATCTCAAGAGCTTTAGCAAAGGCAGTCATGATGAGTTGTTGTTTTCCTGGGATGGACAGTGCGTATTTTCGAATGTATGCAGAGAGTTCCATCTGAGGAACAATATCAGTATTTTTTTTGAAAACAGCGTAAGACGCTCGTTACGTACCCCGATGGCTCCACCTCCTGCTACCACCTCCCCATTCCTGACTGCACGTTTGACAACCATGATTGCATCGTGAAGACTCCTCTCAACCTCCTCGATGAATTGATCTGCACCACCACGTAGAACCAGGGTACAAGTTTTGGCCTTGGGGCATTCCTCGAAAAGGTTGTAACGTTCGCCGCCGATCTGCTTTTCCTCAAACGAACCACACGTGCCGAGATGCTCTCTGCCAATGTCGGAACAAGTAGATTGGATAGAACCTCCAACAGCCTGGACGACTCGTCTCAAATCAGCAGCAACAACACGTCCAGCGCAGAAGATGTCGCGATCAGCGAACCACTGTGTTGCAAGGTCTCCAATAGGCAATTTGCTGAGGACAACTTTTGCGCCAGTTTTCTCGATGGCCTCGAGTTTTCTGTAGATGATTTCCCACTCGGCGTCAACAATAGCCTGATAATCAGCAACAGCCTCTACTCGGACTTCAGCGTTATCTTTTTCCGCCTTCAACTCAAGCTCTACGTTGAGGCAGAGAATAAGAGGGTTCTTAAACGATTTGGGCTGTTGTTCGGCGCCAGCATATGTAAAAGTCTTCTTGAAGGCAACTCCTCGCACAAGAAGAGAATCTTGCATGCCACCTCCAGCAACTTTCTTTATGCCAATTAGTGATTCATCAAGATCGTCCTGGTCAAGACTTTGGACGGCATCAACGACCATGTTGGAGAAGAAGGGCTTTTCGGAATGAATGAGTTTGGAAGACATCGATGTTGAGGCACATTTTAATAGAAGTGAACGGAATTTCCTGTGATTATATTAGTTTGGCGTGCAGATACGAATATGATGAACGAACTCTGTATCTGATTTGTCAATAGATACTTGGAGTTCCTTTATATGATCAATAGCCTGTGGGACATTGTTAAGAATCGAGGAAACACGCTTCAGGATAACACATTTACCAACTGCGACGCTTTGCGGAACCCTTTCATAATGATATGTGGGCTAACGCCTTCCTCTATATATCCCCGAACCTCCTTAAGAAGTTGTGCGGCAAGCAACACGACACTCGTTGTTCCGTCGCCAACTTCAGCATCCTGTGCTCGGGCAATGTCAACGAGAGTACGCGCAGCAGGATGAACGATGTCAAGTAGCTTCAAGATTGTCGCGCCATCGTTGGTGATCTGAGCCTCCCCACGATCAGAGACAATGAGCTTGTCCATTCCCCTTGGACCAAGAGTAGTTGAAAGCGTCTGCGCGATCGCAAGACATGCTGAGATATTAGACAGAAGTTGGGGGGTGCCCTGCGACGTGTCTGTGCCCTCCTTGAGGAGGACAACAGTAGGTTGCTGCAGGATCAATGCATGAGAGCAGGACGAAGCGGAATAAAATCGTTCCTACCATTGGCAGAGCGCGCTGCATTTTGGATGAATGCAACAGATTGAGCCGCACAAGATTTCTTGTCCGAGTTTGTGCTTGTTTGTCCAACGCGTTTGACGCGTCCGGCTACAATTACGATTCTAAAACGCGTTCCTGTACATCCATTTTTTCCTCATGACAGACGAAGATCAGGCACTCGATGGCCCACCTTCAGGCCTCTTTTTTGCTGCGTCAGATGATGAGGCTGACGGTGAGTCTATAGAAGAAGCCCACTTTCCAGTTGGAACGACTCCTGGAGAATCCTCACCTCCAAGCCTCTTTCTTCCGGACAGTGATGATGACGGGACCTGTGAGACTATAAATGCTTCGCCACCTGCTCCAAAACGTAAACTTCCTCCGCCAGACGGCGACGAGGACGAAGAGATTCGGCTTCCTTCACCGATACCTTACTGTCGCGGTTCTAGTGTACACAGTATACGGGAAACTTCAGTCAAATCGAAGTCTCCGGTACCTCAAGCTCAAACTATTGCTAACCCAGAGCCACCTTCAAAGAGGCGTCGTCTATCTATTCCGCCATTAACGACACCGCCGAGTTTTCCTCCAGCTTACCTGGGCGAGTTTCTTGTCCCTAATGCCTGGAGTAATGTATCTGGGAAAGGTTACATCAAAAAGGATGAACCTGTAAAGATCCACCGTGATGGACAGGAGGAACCCAAACTTGGATCTAGTAAAACAAACGTTGCACAGGGGAAGAAAGGTGACGGGAAGAAGCAGATGAGCCTGAAGGCGATGTTGAAGCCTCAGCCATCCAAAGCCAAGAAAAAGGTCAAAGGTGACACTATAGTTCGTCTGCTGAACAGCAAGGGCACGGGTTGGCTTCGTTTACTAATCCTTCATCCATGATTCTGATCGCACAATCCAGAATTTGGTCGTCTACCCACGGATGTGTCTTGGTGGGTGTCAAAGTTGTTGGACTTAGGTATGCTTTTTTAGTATCCTCGTCGATGTTAACAATTGAGAGCCGATACTCCAGGAATTGTTGAATTCCGCGGCACAATGACTGATTGCCCTGAGAAATTGACCATCGGCGTGAGCCTCTTTGTCACTGTTCAAATTTACATCCTTGAATCTGCCTTTAAACCGCCGACTGTCTCAAATGCAGATGATGAACGTATCATCATCTTTAACGAGGGTCAAGAAACGTTGGACGAGAAGTACATGTCATCCGCTATTCTCTTTCGTAGTATTAACGATACCGTGTCAAGGACTCTGAGAGAGAGAAAGGAGGCTGTTCTTAAGCTATTTGATGTGATTGGCCTAAAGCCAGAAGCTGGAGCCAACGTTCGATCACCTCACGATGCCGCCAAGGTTCATGAAGAGGCTCTCAGCCGTCTTGCAAAACACAAGTCAAAGAAGGTTACAGAGATCGTTGGGGATGATGAGGAAATTGAGGTTGATGATGCCGAAGATCTGTCCAAAAATGATCTCGACGCCATTTACAAGAGGTATGGCGTGCAGAGACCTTCTAATGCGGCTAAAATGTTATCGATAGGGCACAAAACAATGATCGCACGTTGGGCACTATGGAACCGAATGAAACGTTTATGCTGAACCTACGAGGCTATCAAAAACAAGCGCTTCTGTATGACATTCAGTCTGACTGTTAATATGTCAGAAAGTATGACTCCAAATCTCGTCTAGATGGATGCACTCGCTCGAATCGGGAAAGATGGATGCTCGAGAGTCTTCATCAATGCACCCATTATGGTCACGGTGCGTTCCTTGATATCTCATTTGAACCACATCGACGTCAATTCTGTAGATACGTCTTCCCTGAGAAGCCGACCATGGATGGAGATGTCATTGATCTGACTGCCGACGAGAAACCCTTCTACATGAACCCATATTCAGGTGAAATGAGCTTGGAATTTCCGAAGTCCGAGAAAACGTTCAGAGGGGGTATTCTCGCGTAAGTTTCCACTTGCATCTTTGTCTAGATCTCGTATAAGTCCAACCTTCGTAGTGACGGTACGCTTTTTGTTCTATCTTTCAAAGTAAACACCAATGTTTCGTCCCTTTCCAACAGAGAGTAAGTCTAGATACTTAAGGCATGACAATTGCTTGTTGTCTCATAGATCTCCTCTTCAGTGGGCATGGGCAAAACCATTATGTTGGCCGCGCTCATACATACCAGCCTCCCGTATGAAGAAGACACCAAAACGCTGCCGACAGCAAAGTCACGTCAATTAAAGCTCAACGCTGCCTTTCGTCCTGCGGTCCAACGTAAGCCTCAAAAACCAAGTTCGGCCACTCTTATAGTCGCGCCTACGTCGCTGTTGGCTCAATGGTCGGAAGAGCTCGAGAGATCAAGTAAAGCTGGGTCCATGGAGATCTTTGTGTGGCATGGCCAGAATCGACTTGACTTAGAAACTGCGGTTGAAGATTCTGACGACAAGAATACGTGCATTAAAGTTGTAATTACTTCCTATGGTGTGCTTGCGTCAGAGCATGCCAGGTCTGAGAAGTCTAATAGCAGCAGATCTCCCGTTTTCGAAAGTTAGTAGAATTTGGATGCCTCATATCATACATATTGACGCCCTTTTTCTAGTTGTCTGGCTTCGAGTCATCCTAGATGAGGCTCATTCGTGCAAGTCAAGGACAAGTAAGACTGCGAAAGCTGTATATGCTCTGCAGGCTCGAAGACGTTGGGCTGTCACAGGTAAGAACTTCGCCGACTGATATAGTTGACCATTTGATTGAAGGTTTAAAGGGACACCTATTGTGAACAAGCTAGAAGACCTCTACTCTCTATTGTAAGTTTTCTAGTAGTTGCCAACATCGTATCCCTGTCCTAAATCCGATGTAAGAAAATTCCTCAATTTCAAGCCTTGGTCAGACTTCGCCTTCTTTCGCTCGTACGTCATCATTTAATTTGGCTTGTACATATTAACATGAGAGTGTAGGTTTATAACACTTCCCTTTTTGGCGCGTGATCCAAAGGCCATTGAAATTGTCCAAATCATCCTTGAGAGTGTCCTTCTAAGACGCGAAAAGAATATGCGTGATATTGATGGCAACAAGATCGTGGAATTATCTTCAAAGGAGGTAATTATATCATGAAGTCGTGTCGTCCTGACTTTTACATATTCCAAACAGGTTGTGGTGGAAACATTGGAATTCTCACCCCTCGAAAGAAAAATTTACGACAAGATTTATATAACGGCGAAGAGAGATTTTGAACGGCTGGATGCCAAAGGCCTTGTTAAGAAGAATTATACCCACATCCTGGCGATGTTAATGAGGTCAGCATAAATTTACATCTGAATTCTTCTAGTACTACGTTGTTATCAATCAGGTTGAGACGCGCTGTGTTGCACCCTAATCTCGTCCTAACACCCGACGATGAGCGTGCGCTTTCGCCTGTTGGTGATGGGAGAGTTGACGTCAATGACCTGATACAACGGTTCGCTGATATTGAGAAAGCTGAGGAAGGCGGCGATAAGGTTACCTTCGCTGAGGATGTCTTAGCGAAACTAGCCAATGCAGATGCAGAAGCAGAAGAGTGTCCTATTTGTCTCGACGTGATGGAGACGCCTATGATCATCCCGGGATGTATGAATCAATGGTGAGCTCAACAAAGTTCCATGGATGCAGTTACTGAATAAGTTTCCCAGCTGCAAAGACTGTATTCTCGCTCATCTGGCGAGCTGTGAAGAGAGACACGAAGAGTCGCGTTGCCCGACATGCTCAGAAGGACCTATAAAGGTTCCATAGCTTATATTCTCTTTACTCTTTCTGACAATCACGCAGGCGAGCGAGCTTATTGAGGTAGTACGACGACGGAAGAACCCAGGAATCTCGAGCTCTCAGGCATCCGAGCCTGAAGTGACACTTCGACGCAACGACTTCCAAACTTCGACTAAGCTACAAGCTCTCCTTAAAGCCCTTAGTACGTTTCACAAGATTCGTTCACTTGGACAAAGTTTTATTGTAATCCTTTTTAGAGCGTCTCAAAGATCAAGACCCCCGTTTCCGAGCTGTTGTCTTCTCACAATTCACCTCATTTATGGACCTCATCCAAGTAGCGTTAGATCGCGAGAAATACGACCATTATCGCTTCGATGGGTCTATGGACATAAAGAAGAAGGACGCTGCAGTAGCAGCGTTCAAAACTCCGTCGAGGAAGCCAAAAATATTAGTCATCAGTTTGAAGGCGGGGGGTGTCGGATTGAATGTTCGTGACATCTATGTTTTTGAACAAATATTTTCATTGAATGACAGAGTTTTTTTAGCTCACAACTGCTAACCATGTATTTATGGTAATTGATACTTGTTCCTTGCAAACAAATACACCTAATTGTCGAATGTAGATGGATTGTTGGTGGAATGCCGCCACAGAAAATCAAGGTAAGAACTCCTACATCATCTCGAGCTGTCTTGTCAATATAAATCTGTCCATCCACTAGCGATCGATCGCGTTCATAGAATTGGTCAGGAAAAATCGGTCTACGTGACACATTTTATTGTACGTTCCGATTCTCTACTTTTAGCAATTGTGGACTGTAGGAATCGGACAGGTTGCAAATACTATTGAGGGGCGCATCTTGAAGATTCAAAAGCGTAAGACGGCCATCGTCAAAGAGGCATTTCGCGGAAGCGGATCTCGAGGCGAAGGTGTTGATCCTGAAAGCGTCGAAAACTTGAAGATCATGTTCGGCGACGATTAGAAAAAGAGAAGAAATGACTCATAATAATATTGTACATGATTTACCGAATATTGATAGATTATCCTGTTATATATGTTCTATACTGTTCCCTAGATGATGGATGCACAGGTCAACTATGTTGAAATACTCACGCAAGTTGAACAGCATCGAAATTCCAGGTTTGCCTCACGCGGACTGATAAAGAGGCCCAGAGGCAAACGGATGATTAGTTACATACAATGTAACTACTTATATAGTGCAATCCAGTTGCTACGAAAACCCAGATCTACAAATAAAGTCATTTTCCAACACGATAGTGACAGCGGCGCGACAGGTGGAGCATCGGGACCGCTCGCCAAA
>JAGGAQ010000151.1:0-37787 GCA_017657225.1 Termitomyces sp. T69sscA | reverse complement strand
GGGGGCTCAGTCTACTGGGCGAATCCACCTTACGGCTATTCACCGTGTACAAACACAGAACACCGGGAGCAGCGCGAGGCATAGGAGACCAAAGCGGGGCGGGGAAGGGTGCGTGGAAGGGTGCCGGGGGCGCCGGCGGGTGAGACGAGTGCCGGGGAGGGGGAAAGACAAGTGCCGGGGGTTGGTGCGAGTCCCGGGGGTGCAAGAGAGCGAGACGAGCGAGCGTCGGTGGGCGAGCGAGTCCCAGGGATCAAGAGAAAAGCAGACGAGGGGACTTAGCGAGTCCCGGGGATGGAAGCAGAGCTGAGGAAGTCGGATAACTGAAAGGGGAAAGAGTCAAGATAAGATAGCGGGGGATGGAAATGATTAAGTCGAAAGAAGAGAGCCAGGAACAAAGAGTTGAGAGAACTTAGAGTGGAAAGGAGAAGAGAGGACAACAAGATTAGATTAGAGTTACGAGACGAGTGGAGACGAGAGAGATAGTCGAAACGAGACGAGTACGAGAAAAGAAGCAAGTAAAGTAATGAAACTGGGATACGCGAGAGACAAAACAGAGACAAAACACAACAGACAAGACGGGGTTACGGTAATATCAAGACTAGAGTACCTACTTACTACTCTGCGCCTTATATACTACGTAGTACGTATGGCCCGGGGGTCAGGCCCGGGTTCCAGCAGCGGGTCGCGGCGCCGGGGCTTGGGATGAGACCCGGGGGCCGCACGGGACGGGGCGAGGCCAAGACATGTCACGCGGAGGTCTTGTAGTGGAAGCGCAGTGACACGCGGTAGTGGTGCTGTGAGGGGAGAGCGGGAGCGGGGCATGGCGAGCAGAGGTTGGCGGCAATGATGCACGATCATGATGCGTGATGGGGGGTCTCGGTGCGGGTCGGGGTTGATGGGTGGTGCCGGCGCTGATGTGATGTGATAGCCGAGACCTGGTGCTGATGTGGCGGTCACGGCGGTGATGGCCGGGAGGTGCCGTGAGTGGCGGTGGCTGTGGCGTTGGCGGGCGGTGATGGCCGGTGATGGCTGGGGGAGTTGGCCAGGTAGCGGTCCGGGCCCGGGGCGGCTGTGGGGGTGGTTTTGGAAGCGCTGGAGTCCTGGGGCCGGGCTAAGTCCCGGGGGTCGGTAGCGGGTCGTGACAGATGGGTCATAAGCAATCAGAGGTCTTGCCGCTGACCGTTGGCAAAGGTGAGAGTGGTCTGCATGTAGTGGGTGATGTCATCGGTGGAGGTAGAGCTGCCATTGAAGAGGGTGAGGTGGATGGAAAGGGGTAGTTTCTGGGGGGTGGCAGCCAGTGTTGCCAGGGATTCATCGATGAAGTTGTCAGTGGCGCCGCTGTCAACCAGGGTATTGACCAGGGTGGAGAAGTGTGGGAGGGTAGTGTGGAGGAGAAGAATCTGGGAGGATTGAGAGGGGAGGTGAGCCAAGGGGGTGTCCAGGGATAGAGCCATTGCGCGAAGGTGTGTAGCCAGGGCGGAGAAGACGTTGAAGTCCGGTCCACAATTTAGTGCATCTTTGTGATCTAAACTGCTGGGTCGTTTTCTGTAAACTGGAGGTTACAGTCTTTGCCATCAATGGTCCACATGGCTCATCCCACAACCTGGTGTTTAAGGCACCACACAAGATGCATGCCCCCTCACGCCATTGCTTCTCCTGCTTCTCTTCCAGTATGTTGATCCACAGCTGGTTCCTGAACCTACTCACGCACAGGGCCTCCTCATTGCCGGCATAGTCCAGGGTGTTGTGGGGGTCTGTGGACAAGTCAGGGTCGGCCTGGTTGGGGTCCAGAGCTTCTTGCATATTGGCGGTATTGAGTTGCGTTTGTGGGCAGGGTCCCAGGGGCAATTGACGTTGGCTGATCCTCATCCCAGGGGTGGCCGTGCAGCAGGGTTGGGAGGTGGTGCAGTGCTGGTGGTCCAGTTGCCTGCAGCAGCCCCAGTTTGCCAGTTGGAGTTCCCAGAGGAGTTTCAAGATGCACGGAGTACCAAGTACTCGCTGCGGTCCTCCCAATACTGCTGGTCAATCTGGGTGATGAGGGCCTTGTAACTGTTGTAGTTGGGCTGTTTGGGGGTGAGACGGAAGACGTCCTTGATGTGTTGAGGCAGAGCGTGGTGAAGGACGAATCAGAGAGTGTTGTAGTTCCAGCCGGTTTTGTAGGCCTCCTTCTTGAATCGGACAATGAAGGTGATGAACTGATTGTTGTTGCACATCCAGAGATTGAAGAGGTTCTCCTTGGCCTCCGCTACAGTGTCAAATAATCTGAACTTACTTGAGAACTCCTGTGCAAATGCCTGCCAGTTGGATAGTACTGGGCTGTTAGAGTTGAACTGGAGCAGCGCTGTGTAGTGATCGAAGGTGATGCTCTGTAGATACGAGGCAGTGAAGGCCACATAGGCTTAGCTTGGAACATAGTGAGACACTGGGTGAGGAACATTCTCCATTTGCAGGGGTTGTGGCCATGGAAGGGTTTGGGCTTCTGAATGTTGAGTTTGCCTTCACGCATCAGCGCATCGTGGATGTTGTCCTGTGGATTGGGGTTGTGGGGTGCATTGTAATAATAGTAATAGTGGTTTCTCCCACCACGCTGTGGGGGGAAGGCATTCATTGCCAGGCCCCATCTGCCAGGGGGTCCGCCATTGGGGGGTCTGCTGCAGTTGTTCCCCAGAGGCAGTCTCTGAGCCCATCGTGGGAGTGGCAGTCCTTCAGGGGGCAGTGGTCCTGGGTTGGTGTCAAAGGGGCAGCCAGGTGGGGGTCCCAGGGGAGCAGGGAGTTGTGGGGGTCTCTGGAAAGGGGGTGGTCAAGGTGTGCCAGGGACTGTGGGTTGGCGGAGGGGTGGCGGGTTATTGCAAGGAGGGAGTGCATTGCTGTGAGGATGGCACAGGTCAAAATGGGGGAGACAGTCATGTTGGAATTCTGGGGCGGGGGCTCCGCCAGAAGGGGCCGATCCGCTGCTAGAGGCCTCTAGTTCATTGATGTAGAAGAGGGTGTGGATGGAAGCATGGTCATTGTTGGCAGGCAGAGGGTGGGGAGGAGCATCAGGGTGGGAACTGGTGTCAACGATTTGTCTCCAGGTGTGGAAGGCGCTGGAGAGAGAGTTTGCATGGAAGCACGCTGGGAGGCCAATGGTGCAGGCAGCAGGCTGGTCGAAGAGTCCTCTGGTGAGATTGAGAGCCTTCAGAATGTTGGATGCTGCGTTGAGCTCCTCCTGCTGGTGGGGTACTGGGGTGGGGACAGTGTCCCAGGGCTTGATCAGTTCCTTGCACTGCACGTGAAATGGGCACACAGGGTCCATGGAGTCCTCAAAGTGCTGGGGAGTAGGGCTAGTGTGAATCTCATCCACCAGGGCGTGCAGTTCATCCAGAGGACCTTGTCACGCTGTTGGATGTAGGCTTTGACCTGTTGGCAGCCCAGGGGACAGGGAGGTGTATAGCTAGGGTGCACCGCAGAAAGTCAAAGTCAGGGAAGGTAGTATGTGTCAGGGTATCCCTGAGGAGGCAGGGGCGGGACAGGAGCAGGTTGAGTGTAGTACTGGCCCAGGGTGAAGACGGCAGCACTAGCGTGCGCTGGGGCCAAGGGTGCTCAGGCGCTGGGTGGTGTCTCCAGCATATCTCTAGGCAGGACCCATTGATGAGTCCCTGTGGTTGCCTGCAAAGAATCATGCCGCCAGTCCTGGGGAATACCTTGGCTGATGGATGGGCTGTAGGGTACCTGATTCTGATCTGGAGCCCAATATCTGGGGACAAGAGTGGAGTAATGTTCAATCAGGAGTGCCAGATACAGGGGTTGTGGGGTACTCATGGCATAGTGGTTTTCAGGCATGGATCTTCCATAAGCATCAGTCTGATAGCTGGTGGGCTAATAAGTGTGCGTGTAGGTGGCCATAGTGAACAGTAGAGTAAGGTGGAGAGTCTTGATATTATGTCAGGTTCCGCTGACCACGGGGGCTCAGTCTACTGGGCAAGTACTTTACATGGTGATCACTGTGTCCACAGACACAGAGTACCAGTAGGGGTGCGAGGTGTAGGAAACCAAAGCGGGGCAGGAAAAGTAAGTAGAGGATTGCCAGTAATGCCAGAATAGGGGGCAAGTGCTGGGGATGGTGGAGGATGAGTGCTGGGAGTAGGCACGAGTCCTGGGGAGACAGGAGAGCGGAACAAGCAAGCACCAGTGCACAAGTGAGTCTCAGGGTTCAATGAAGTAACAAGCGCAGGGACTTAGCGAGTCCTGGGGATGGAAGCGGGGCTCAGTCTACTGGGCAAGTACTTTATGTGGTGATCACTGTGTCCACAGACACAGAGTGCCAGTAGGGGTGCGAGGTGTAGGAAACCAAAGTGGGGCAGAAAAAGTAAGTAGAGGATTGCCAGTAACGCCAGAATAGGGGGCAAGTGCCGGGGATGGTGGAGGATGAGTGCTGGGAGTAGGCATGAGTCCTGGAGAGACAGAAGAGTGGAACAAGGAAGCGCTGGTGTGCGAGCGAGTCCCAGGGTTCAATGAAGTGATGAGTGCGGGGACTTAGCAAGTCCTGGGGATGGAAGCGGGAGAGTGGAGATTAAGCAAGCCAAAAGGGGAAAGAGTCGAGATAAGATAAGGGGAAGGGAAACAGAACAAGTCAAGATTGGAGGCTGGAAACAGAAAAGACAAGAGAACTTAGGATTGGCAGAGAGATGAAGAGTAAAGCAGAGTGGAATTAGAGTACAAGACAAATAGAGGCAACAAACGGAGCAGATATGAGATGAGTATAATAAGAAATGAAGCAGAGTGAAAATAGAGAGACCAGAATGCGCAAGAATATGAGACGGAGACAAAACAAAATGAAAGGGTACAAGAGCTATGGTAATATCAAGACTAGAGTACTACTTACTACTCTACAACTTATATACTGTGCAGTGAATAGGCCCTGGGGCTCAGGCCTGGGTTCCAGTGGTGGGTTGCAGTGCCGGGGCTTGGGGTGAGACCCAAGGATTGTGCGGGATGGTGGTGAGGGTTGAAACATGTTGCACGGTGGAGGTCTTGCACTGGAAATGCAGAGACACACAGCAGCTAGGCAGTGAGGAAGGGAGCGGGAGTGGAGCATGGCATGCAGAGGTTGGGTTGGCGGTGATGCATGATTATGATGTGTGATGGAGGTCTTAGCATGGACTGGGGGAGTGTTGGGTGTTGCTGGTGCCAGCGCTGATGTGGCAGTTATGGGTGGTGTGATAGCTGGGGCTGGCACTGATGTGGCTAGGGTTAGTGGCCAGGGGAATGCCGGAGGTGGCGGTGGCTAGTGGCAATGACAGGCGGTGATGGCCAGAGGTTGCCAAGGTGGTGGCCAGGTAGCGGTCCAGGCCTGGGGTGGTCGTGGAGGCCGTTTTGAGGGGGTTGGAGTCCCAGGGCTGGGGCTGAGTCTTGGAGGTCGGTAGTGGATTGTGACAAAGACAGCTGTATTGACCTATAGATAGATAAGAATAACTATAGAGCATGGTCAGTAATAATAAGAGTGTAAGTAAGTTGACAGGCTCACCCTTAGTGTCGGACATGGTATGTGAAGACTGCTACCCATCAAGCCACCTTGGCAGCCCCTGGTCATCACCACCCGTCACTACAACAAGCCACCACCACCCCTGGCATCTTTCAGCCATCACCGCCCACAACCGCTACATTAGCACCAGCCTCAGCCATCTCTGACACTTTTCCAATTGCAGCCACCACATCAGCGCTGGCACCAGCAACCCTTGGCGCTCCCACTGGCCCATTCCAAGACCCCCATCATGCATCACAACTATGCATCACCATCAATCTGACCTCCGCAAGCCACGCCCCACCTCTGCTGACCTCCTCACATCCTCACCACTACATATCTCTGCGCTCCCAAAGCAAGACCTTCTGTGCTGCATGACATGTCTCAACCTCCACCACTGCCTTGTGCAATTCTCAGGTCTCACCTTGAGCCCTAGCACTGTGACTCGTCACTGTAACCCAGACCTGAAGCTCCAAGGCCTACCTACTGTACAGTATATAAGCCATAGAGTAGCAAGTAGTACTCTAGTCTTGATATTACCATACTTCCTGTCTTGTGTTTTGTGTTCCATCTCTGTCTTGTAGTCTCACATGTTCTGGTTTTCATTCTATGACTCTGTCTTGTTTTGTATTGTACTCATCTCATATCACCTTGTTCCTCTTGTCTCTACTTGTCTCATACTCTAACCTATCTCTGCTTTATTCCTTCTCTGCCTCAAGTCTCTTGTACAGATTAAGTGTATACAAGTTCTTTCTGGGATTCAGAGTTCCGTTTGCCACTAATTTGTTTGTTGAACCTTTGAATAACATTGCACAAGTTCCCTTTTTTACTCTCTCATCTCTTGCCTTGGTCTTGACTTGTTCTGTTTCCCCTTTTCCTTATCTTATCTCAACCCTTTCCTTTTCCAGCTTGCTTAGAACTCCACATCTCTCACCTTCAATCCTGGGACTTGCTAAGTCCCTGCACTCACTCCGGCCTTCTACTTGTCAACTCTGAGACTTGCTCATGCATTGGTGCTTGCTTCGTCCTCTCCTCTCGCACCCCCAGAACTTGCACTTACTCTGGCACTCATCTTCCATCCTCCTCCCCCATCTCCGGTGCTCATATCCTTGCCCTGGCATGACTGATGATCCCCCACTTGCATCATCAGTCCCACTTTGGTCTTCTATGCCTCACGCTCTCAGCAGTACGTTGTGTCTGTGAACATTGTGCACACCATGTAAGGAATTTGCCCAGTGGACTGAGCCCCTGTGGTCAGTAGAACCTGACAGACTGTTGGTGAGTCCAAAGATTTGATGAGCAGTTCAAACAGCCCCTGGTTGGTCCAGAAGGCAGCCTTCCACTCATCTCCTTCCTGAATTGTTGTAACCCCACTGGACATCCAGTTTGGTGAAGTACTGCACCCCCTGGAGGTTATTGATGAGCTTGGAGATGAGGGGGAGGGGGTAGCAGTTCTTCATCATCATAGTGTTAAGAACCTGGTAGTTCTGGACCAGCTGGAGCAAGCCATCCTTCTTTTTGATGAAGAAGACTAGAGAGGCCATCAGCAACTTGGAAGGGCAGATGCAATCAGAGTCCAGGTTCTTCTGAAGGAAGGTGTCAAGCTCATCCTGTTCCTTAGGTGCTAATGGGTAGACCTTACAGCTGGAGGGTTTGGAGTCTGGCATCAGTTCAATGGCATGGTCTCACTGCTTGCGCTCTGGGAGTGAGTCGAAGGAGGCCTTAGAGAACACATCCTTGAAGCTATGGATGTACTGGGGCACCACATCCTGGAACACTCAGGGTAGAGAGTTGGTGGCAAATGCCTGGGCCAACTGCTGAGAGGTGGTCTGGCTAGCCTGGATCTCCTTGATGGGTAGTGGCAGGCACAGGGTGGTTGCATAGCTCTGGTCCCTGACTTCTACTTCCTCACCTGGAAACTCCAGGTGATGGATGCCATAGAAACCCCCTCCCAGCTCTTCCTCTAGAGCCCCACTGCTGCTCCAGTTGTCCCTGTAGAGGGCCTCTCTATGAGGGAACATCAGGGGCAGAGGGTCCAAGAGGTCAAGGTCTGCAAAGAGGAAATAGCTTGCATGGCAAGCCTGGATGGCCATATGCTCTTGCACTCCAGGCTGGCACTCTTCCTTGACTTCAGTTGCACAGATGGAGTGCCTCCAAGGGCACCGGCTCATTGTTACCTTGCTCCAGGCCCAGTCTACTTCCAGGTTGTGCTCCCAGAGCTAAGTGAAGCCAAGGATCATGTTTTGCTTGCCTAGGCTGGTGACTGCAAAGACTGCATGTTTGGCATAGGTCTGATAGCGGAGGACTAGGTCTATGATGGAGCTGATGGCATTGCTTTGTTGGGTGTTCCATCAATGTTGAACACCAGAATGGGCTTGAAGAGCGGCTGTGTGATTAGGCCATGGTGTTTTACAAACTCTGTGTTCAAAAACAGTTCTATCACTCCACTATCCAGAAGGGCCATGACCCCACAGGTCAGTTGCATGTCCATGGTCTCAATCTCCACATAGAGGTTGCACCTGCATCTCTAGGTGTAGCAGGCAAGTCCAGGCCTCATTTTGAAGAGCCAGGGCATCCAAAGGAGCAACTGAGTTGGCAATCTAAGATGTAGATTTCTGCAGGTGTTTAAGCCTGGTAGGGAAGTGACAAATAGGGGCCTGGAAAATTCTGGCAGGCTATGAGGGGCTGCCAGACCAGAGTTAGAAGACTTGTTTTGCTGTAAGGGTGACCTCCAGGAGCTGCAGCTCAATCACACAACTAATATTAGGCATGATAATCAATGATACAATAGTAACTAATCACCTAGCAGAGCCAAATCCAAAGAGAACAAATCTAAGGATTTCCCATGGCTTGGCGCAGCACATCAGCAGGTGGCAGAGGCATGAGAACAACTGTACAGGTGACTGGAGCTAACCTTAACCTTGGATAGTGCTTCAACAGAAAGTGTGGGAAGTTTTGCAGGTTTTCTAAAAAGGAAACAACCTCCAGAGATTTCCAGGGTCTAGAGCAAGCCCCAGGGGTCCCAGAGAGTGGCATAGGAGGTGTGTTGGGGTGTAGTGAAGTGCTAAAAATGGAAGTCAAATGGAAATCCTCTGACAGCCATGGCTCTGAAATTGGAACCCACCACAGAGGCCAAGTCAGTCCACATGGATGAATGGGCTCTCCAAGATGGGCTCCTGACCTTCTGGGACCACATCTATATGCCCAACATCCTGGAGCTCCATTGGAGGGTTGTTGAGCAGCACCATGACTCCTACTATGCTGGACATTCCAGCCAATGGAAGACATTAGAGCTAGTGTCCTGAAACTACTGGTGACCCCAAATATCCTGGTACATTAGATCCTACACCAGTACATGCAACCTTTGCCTCCAGACCAGGCCTCAGCACTGCCTTTCCACTGGACAACTCCACCCACTACCAGTCTCCATAGAATGATGGAGCATAGCCTCTGTGGACTTCATTGTAGAGCTCCCTGATGCTCATGGGTATGACATCATCATAGTAGTGGTGGACCTCTGTGGCAAATGAGCACACTTCATCCCCACCTACACCACTTGCTCCACCATAGGTGTTGCCAACCTATAGCAGAAGAATGTCTGGAAGCTCCATGGTTTCTCAGATGCCTATGTGTCTGACCAGGGGCCACAGTTTGTAGCAGAATTTACCAGAGAGCTCTACTGACTGCTTAACATCTTCAGAAGGTTCACATCTCCACCATCTACCATCTGCAGTCAGATGACCAGACTGAATGTGTGAATCAAGAGCTTGAGCAGTACCTCTGCCTCTTTTGCAATGAGCATTAGAATGACTGGGATGAGCTACTTCCAGATGCTGAGTTCCAGGACAACAATCATGTTGATGCAGCCACTCAAATTGTCACCCTTCTTCCTAGACACTGGGTGTCACCTGTGCATGGGCTTTGAACCCTAGGCCCAGCCATTGGAGAACAAAGGCATGAATGAGTTTGTGGACCAGATGAAGGTGGCACAAGAGGAAGCAAAGGCTGCTCTGGCAAAGGTAAAAGGACAACATGGTATGATACTACAACTGTGGAAGAACCCCAGCACCCAAAGACCAGCCTAGAGATTGAGTCTACCTGGATGCCTTCAACATTACCAGTGGGAATGTGCCAGCTTCATCTGGTATTCAATGTGACCAAGCTAACACTGGCCTCAGAGGCCCCTATTCCAGGGTAATGCCTGGTGCCCCCTCCACCTCCAGTGGTGATCAACAACAATGAGGAGTACAATGTGGAGGATATCCTGGACAGTTGCCTATTCCAAAGGCAACTACAGTACAAGGTGAAGTGGAAAGGTCATGGAATAGAAGATATCTCCTGGGAACCCCAGGAGAACATGCATGCACTGGGGCTTGTTAGAGAGTTCCACTGGAGACATCCAGACACACCCTGGGCCATCTGGGGAATCTATTCCATTTTCCCAGTGAACCAGGCAATCTGGAACTTCTTCTACCCCACACATCACGACACCACATGCTAAAGGGGGGGTGATGTCAGGGGACTTCCATTTTTGGTCTACACTGACTTCCCCTTGGGACAGTACTTACCATTCTGTTGATTATCATTCCTAATATAACTTTGAATTGCCCTCTGCTAGTTGTGTGATTGAGCCACAACTCCTGGAGGTCACCCTTACAATGCTCTCAGACACATTAATGGGGAAAAAAAGTAGGCAGGCTGTGACAGGTAGACTCTGGGGTGGCTAGAGGGGTGGATGAAATCCTGCTAAGAAGACTCTTAATGCTAGTTACAGTAGCTGCCAAGCCTTTGATGCTTGAGAAATCAGAACTACAAGATGATGAGCAAACTGAATGGCAAGAACATACTTTCAAAAGTTTTAAGGTTTGCATGTATGTATTATAGGGGTAGAAGTAGGAGTAGGAGTAGGGATGGCCAAAAATGTGGGTGATATGCTGAAGGCAATAATGCCAGTATTGGTTTCAGAAATAAAGGTGCTTGATGCAATGACAGTTGCCATTTGTATTGTCATTGTAGTCATGAGATGAGTGCTTTGAACAGCACTTTGTCGCTGAAGACCTGTTTAGGATGCTATATAATCGGATGAGAGAGCCTACATGAGCTCGAAAAGGGCCACAAGTCCCGATGTTCCTTGATGTTTGTTTTCTGGTTTTTGAAGGGCGTGAAAATCTTGACTTGGACATGGAACGAAAAGGTATACTTCTCAAGAATGTCTGCGACAGATTTTCCACTGTCCATAACAGTAGATATCCTCGTGTTCGCGAAGACATCGGGAGTGACCTCTCTATAGCAATGATCTGCTGCTAGAATGCGAAGTAGCCGGCCTAAAAATCAACGGTCAGAATTGAATATTGGGCGCCAGTAGGAAGGACTCGCCAGTTTATTGCTATCCACATCGCATATCTTTGCGATATTGTCAACGTGCATTCCCCGTCGACGTCGCAGTATGTACGTCGTACATGAACGAGGAAAAGCCGAAAGCACACCTGTGGCCCTGCTTCACGCAAGATTTCCGTCACACTCAGCTCCAATGCGGTACGTAGTGCAGCACTCTTAAAGTGCTAGACTCAAGATACTTTAATTGAGTTGCAAAGTCATTGAATCTGAGGACACCAAGTTCATAAGTGACGTATGAGGTGGTAGAACACGCGCTGCAAGCTGCAATGCAGCGGCAGCAATGATGTTCGTCGCATCGGCTGCGACCTGGCTCTCTCGGAATGCTTCCGATTGTGGTGTGAATGGTTGATTTGGATCGGGAAAGGGTGTTTTGCAGTCTTTACATGTCTGGAGCAATGTCGATACAGAGGAAGCCATCAAGTCCGAGAGCTGCTGGATTTCGGTAGCCATTGAAAAGAGTGAGAGTTTGGGTCTTCTGAGAAGTGGGGTTAATGGATGACTCGCAAGGTCCGGATTTTTAATCACCCACGCACGACAAAAGAGAAAGACGGATTGGAAAACAACTTCTGGTCTGGCATATCCATATTTTGAAATACCAATAGATCGCACCTACGAGAACCTGTTATTGGCGGAGAATGATCAATTGATTCTGAGATTCGACAGCATAACGTTAAGACGTTAGACCTGATATCCGGTTGCCGAGCCTGCCAGAGTCCCCGATAATACTAGTACTATCCACATCGTCGCCCTCTGTCCATATATCGTATGATATGCACCATTTTTTCCTCGTCACTGCAGGTGGAGACATGTTCAAAAGCCCGGCAGGCAGATATCAGCATTGTGAAACCGTGTTGTAACTGATATACTTTGCCGGAATGACAATACGAATGGGCCGCAAACAATCTTCAGTTCCTTCCAATATTTCAGTTATTATATTCGCATATCCAAATTGACCAACAATGAAAAGTCCTCTGAACAGTTGCAATCCAATATATCGGTAGGCCCTGGGAAGCTCCCGCTAACATTATCCATATGTATAGGCAATCCCGGGTTGCAATACTGAGTTTGAATTGAGTTTAACATTTGATGTCGGCGCATGGCGTGCAAGTGGCATTGCCGAGACCTCATAACATTATTATGGTGATGCGCACACTTGAAAGTTTTACAGGCTCTGGTGTCATACCTGGGACAAGATCCAGAATCTTTTGAAAAATCAAAAATTGATGCAGGTCTAGAAGGCCTGTTTTATACAAGTCAATAGCTAGTGTCTCAAAACTCATACACAATTCAAATTTAATTTCTAGACATACACTAAGAGAAAATTCTGTATATCTTCTACTACAATGTCAAGCACTCTACTAATTACTGGAAAAATCCAGCCAAGTATCACTCTTTAAATTGGTATTTGCTATTTCTAAAGCTGAGTGTTATTTAGAAAACAATAGAAAACTAATATCACACACCTGTATTTGCACAGTTTATGATTGTTCATATCAGAACAATGATATCCATCTCTCCCAGCAGGGAACAGAAGCCTGAAATCAAATCTGTCAAATCTGTTCATATTCATTTAGAATAGTGAACAAAGCTGGAAAAATAGGAGTGCCTTCAAGTTTCATCATATATTTAGGAAGTTCAAAACTGTGATCCAATTTAAAGATAGACTCAGATAGAGAAGTCATGCACTGGTCAAGAATTGATCAAATATGAACCATGTAATCCATATAAATATGATTGATATACAATCGTAATGGTGAAAATCCATGACAGCCAGAAGGATTACTGAAACTTGAGAATGGTTAATATTCTTTAGTTGGTAAATCATTTTGATGATATTGTTCATTTGGCTGGAAATTCTTCACAAAGACTTGGGCTAATTTGATTCAATATTGATGGACTATATCCTTTCATAGTGAAACCACAACCAGTATTGATTTTGTCTGGAGCTTTGCAACATTGCAGTCACTGCGTGATAACATAGGAATTTGAATGTCAAATCTACAACTCTTCAAGCAACTGGTTCAGTATTCCATCCTTCTACTGTGAGTGATGTTTAGTTTTCTGATAATAGCCACAATCAAGATTTTGGCATGTAAGTTTTTCCAAGAGATGTGGAAGCCTTTGGATGTGTACAGACCTGTTGGCTCAAGACCATCAGGACCAAGTAAACTGTTTTTCAAGCTAAAGTAAGAGTCTGCTGGATGTATCCAGAATGTATTATTCTGGTAACATAAAGGCCTTTAATTGTTTTGAGTTCAGAATCCAGTTTGCTTTTTACAGACAAGAGAAAAGCTTCTATTACACCAGCTGGTGACTCGTGAGAGAACTCAAGATCGGTAGGATTATACAAAGAATCCTCATTTTCCAAATCAGAGATTGTATCATCAGATCTAGAGTCAGAGAGTCAATGTAACAGGAACGCTCACGTCTGTGGAACTCCTTCCACAGAGCTAGCGGGCGCCAGTGACAAGTGGGAGTTGAGCGGGCGCAGAGGCAGGCAAGAGTCAGACAAGGGACTGGCAGGGCTTAGCCAAGTGGTCGGACATCACTAGAGAGCTTACGGTCGGTTCAATGTGTAGGCCAGAAGAACACTGCTATTGTTCAGCCTGGGGATATTCTATCCACAGGCTGCCTATATATACTACATCGGTGGCTGTGTGGTTACTAATACTATTTAACTAATCAGGCCTTGGTATGTAATGGAGTATGACTAACAATAATCAATGCTGAGTAAGGTCCATGCATATGACTCATCAAGGCTGACTAATAGAAGACAGAAGGGGATAGGGTGGGCTGAGTGGTCATTCAGATGTGCTAAGAGTGGGCACGTCCTTGGACTAAGCTCAGGGTAGAGTTGGACATGGTCCGGAGACCGGTCCCCTAACAGTAAAGATCAGAGAACTGCCCATTTAGAGCACTATAACATGAAAGTAATCTAACATACCAATCTGAGGTTGAACTTGAATTACAGTCTGCTGAGACAATTCTTGTGTCTGAGGTCTCTTCTCTGAATGGAATCAACTATAATGATCTAGATCAAAGCTCAAAACATTCCAAAGATGCTCCAAGGATTACTGGGATCACCACTTCCAGCCACAGACCTGGTAGGCAATCTGCTTGGCACTTTAAGTGTTATTAAACCAAGTGATCAGTGAATATCAAATATTACACATGATGTAAACTTACCTTTGTGTTTAAATGAGCAGGTCTTCATGCTCACTTGGGATAGCAGTGAGGTTCATTTTTACATAAAGACTACTTATATACAAGTGTATTACTAATTTTAAGCCTTATTATAAGTCAAAGTAAAATCCCTCATTTTTGGTGTGGTGCTCAATATTCCAACACTTTGCTACCTCAACTAGCCACAGAGAAAGAAACCAGCTGATCAGTGTCATCACTGATCTCTTTTCTCTTCCTCCCAGCACCTGGCCTGAAGCCTCCTGCCAAGTGCCTGATTGATTGAAGCTTTCAGAAGGTCTTTCAGGAGGCATACTATACAGTAATTTCCACACAAGATATAGAGGATGAGGGAGACCAGAAGAAAGGAGCACAAGATTAGTGATAATCAGGGTCCAGAGTCTTTGATTGACCATGGGAAAATACTTCTTATTAGAGCGGATATCTCCAAATGGTCACAAAAAACTATCTCCATATGGTCACTAATTTGTCCCAGATATGACACCTGAGCTGTTTTACACTCAACTTTTGAATGCTTTAGATATTTACTTGTATGTACAGGAGGTTGTTGCTTTGATGTATGTCAAAATATCACAGCGTCATCTGCGGCAAAGATGGCCTATGACCATGGTTGGGTGCTTTGAGATGCACCTATGGCATTCAAAATCAGAGCAAGAAGTATTGAGCACAAGAGGTATCATATCAGGCAATTGTGGACATGGTTGATATGATGTGGTCCCTCCTCTCCCCCCCCCTCCCCCCCCCAAAAAAAATAAAGATACTGTTGTTACTTGTGTTGGCAGTCAGCAAGATAGCATGGTGTGAGCGGCACAAGATCAACACTGCACAGCATCAACAGAGGTCTGTCATGTGATTGCCATGTATGCATGCCAACAACACACCATTCCTTCATACACATGGTTATTCCTTTGTAAACACGTTTTCCACTTTCAAAGGTGAAACTACCCTGAAATTATGCACTCATTGTGCACCATAGATACTGTATATACTTTATCATCACCCATTTGTTCTTTGATTCATAATTCTTAGTCTTTACCTCCCAAGAAACCCAACTCAAATGACAATAGAGTTCTGGAGGTAAGGAGCCTTCAGAGGCCCTGGTACAACCAAAATCTTACACAACTTGGCAGCCCACCATGTGCTGACCCCTTTACACTAGAAGCCATTCTTGACATAGTGATGCACTTACTTCCGCAGGCCAGTAGAACTGGTTGTATGTGGTGGTTTTGGATCAAAGTGCCCCCCAGAAACAGAGAATAGGTTGAATAAAGTACAAGACAAGTAGTGGTGAAAGAAACAAGACAATACAAGATGAGTATGAAATGAAATGAAATAGAGTCAAAATAGAAAACCAGGACACCAGACATGAGACAAAACAGAAATACAGACAGAAACACAGAAATAACAAAGGCAACAATATCAAGACTACTGTGCCAGATGCTACACTACGACTGATATATGAGAGAGAGTAGGTAAGCCTCAGGGCATAGGTCTGGGCCCCCGTGACAAGTCATGGTGCCAGGGCTCTTGATGAAGCCCAGGGATTGTGCAAGGTGGCAGTGGGTGTTGATGTAGGTCATGCAGCACAAAGGAAGCTCCCAGAGGAATGGCCTTGCTTTTGGAGCATGGGAAGCATGGAGTGTTGACAAAGCAAGGAGGCGAGCAGGAAGGGGGCATGGGTGGTGTAACCTGCAAGGTTACTTGTACCATATCAATTGCATTCACAGTGCATATTGCATATTTGGACACCAATGCACACCTTTGATGCGCGTCCATAGATTATGTAAGATAACATCTTGTATTCATAATGTACCTAGTCAAATCTGATATTTGGTCTGATTCAGTTACTGCATGAAGCATGCAAGATTGTTCTAGCTGTAGCCACTGGCCACATTTTTTTTGAATCTTCTGCTATTGGCTTTAGACTCTGGGCTCTCATTACCATACTAGGCAACACTCATCAAACTTCGTGACTTCTTTTTGGCCACATCAATAAACTGTTCCCATGGCTGAACCAAGTGAGCAACCACCAGGTTCATTGGAGCCAGGTGGCGGCTCAAAACTATCCACAATGCCTTCAGTGTTGAAATACCAGCCCCTGCTGAAACAGGATGATAAAGTCACTCGCAATATGAGTGAGAGCTTTGGAATGCTGGGCAGGTTGTTTGTATCACAGATGAAATCAATACTGGACCCTGGCCCTTGACCAGGGGATAAATTGTTTGCATCTGAGTCATTGCTGCTAGTGACCAATGTGGCATCCTTGGTTTATCTGACTTTGCCCAAAAATACAGTGCCCATACTCAGGGCACAGGGTGAACTAGCGCATAGTACTCCAGTGAGGACAGTGCAATGTGAGCAAGGGAGTGAAGCAGGGGCAATAAGATGTGTCATTGGAACAGACAACACACCACAAAGGAGCAAGCTCGGCCATGGTGACTGGGCAGGATCAGGATAAAGGAAAGCCACAATCAGTGCCTTCACTACCAGAGACACAGGAAAAAAGTGGCCAGGAGCCATGGGTGAGGCAGAAGAGCCTCAAGAGAGTTTCAGACTTAGAGTCTGAACTACCATCCTCTGATGAAGTAGAGGATGGACAGTTGCTGTCGACTATATCGGTCCAGCTTCAGCTGGTACTGGACCATTTTCCAATTGTATCTAAAGAATCAACACAAAAGTGTCTACAGCTTTACATAGTAAAGCATTTACAGTTATTGGCCAATAGAGGCCAGAATGTACCTAGGGCTAATTTGACTGAATATATCAAATTGTTTATCATATCTTTGAGCTTGAGCTCAATGAGTACATCAAGCATAAGCTAGCTTGAGGGACATCAACATTGACAGCCACACTGGCTGAATCAGTGGACTATGATGCACTCTTGCATCAATGTGCACCAGACATTGCAGAAGCAATAGACATCTTGAATGCACCTAGACAGGTGAATGAGTCCCAACAGGAATATGAAAAACATCAGAATGCGGCATGACAGCAAGCTAATACTAGCAGAGTGCCATGGTGAGCACTATCAGAGGTAGAGACAGCAATGTCTAATCCTGCTGGTGAGATGGAGGCAGATACTCCCCCTGAGCCAAGGACATTTTGTTGACGTGTCACAATCAAGGAAGAGGAATGCAAAGACCACATTTCAGATGAGCTGGGTACTCCATGGCATGTCGTGAAACAAGTCTACTTAGTAGACAACTAGAATGATTGTATTAATTATCAATGCATCTGCAATCAAGACTTGTGGGATAAAGGTAAGTCGTTAATAGACAACCAAGGTGTGGTGTTTGAAGGGTGTGGAGGTGTGACACCTGTAGATGATATGAGGTGGCAATTCACCACAAGGACTGGGAAATCATGTATACCTCCAGAGAATGGAGATGGTGAGGAAGGTCTGTACAGGGACCAGGAGCAGGATCGTTGTAATAACACCAGCAATGAAAGAGATTGTCACAACTATCATAAGCCTCCTGAATGCCGGTCAGGCATAACTGAACCTCAGGCTCTCCAACTTCAATGTCCTGAACGCAGGACAGAGGAGCCCCAGTATCAAGGAATCAAGGCATGGTCACTGCCCTCACCTCACAACTTGCGTGCAAGCATGCCTGGAATGAATGAAGCAGTCAAGATCCATATGGATCATATGCACAACCACCTTAATCGTCTAGTTGATGACTTGCTTGGAGTCAGGTTCAAGTTTCCTGATGGAGTCAAGCCCCATTGATCTGATAGCAAGCATATTCAAGTGTATGCTGGGGGACATAAGTTCTCCCAGTTAGAAGACTGGGCCATGGATGTATGCCACCACTTCCATAAGTTTGTCAAGGGGGAGGTGCAGAACTGGTTCTGCCAACATGTTCTACATACAAACAGGGATAAGCACTACTGGACCTTCAAGGAGGTCCTGATAGGATTGTATAACCACTGATAAGACCCAGGTTGTATCAAGAGGCATACTAACAATTTTCCTGGCACAACTGCATGGATTAGTGGTTAGCATGCCCAATGGATTACTGGCCACCCCCCTCAAAAGTGGAGGTTCGAACCCTTGGCCCACCTTTGGCATATTTTTCACCAGTATTTTTCGATTTATTTACTTTATTTTCTGATTTATTTTCTTGACCCCGAGGTTTTGCTGACGTTGCCGCCGTCCCCTAGTAACCGCCATCATTCTACTATATTGACATTTGGTCAATTCCATACTTACTTTTTGGCATTTTTGACATGGCAGACAGCTTGACTGATGCCATTAGGCATTGCTAAGAGCTGATGGACATTTTCCTATATAAAAGATTGTAGTCTACTGTTTACTTACTAGTTCCCCGTGTTAGTGCCTCAAGGGTCGCCAATGGCAACCTTGCCTACACTTTACTATATATACTGTACTTATAGCATGCAAAATAACAAGTTACCTTCACCGTTACCTCTTACGCTTGGGCTTCAGAGCTCAATTTAGTCTCTTCTAAAGTCTACTCTACGCCAAGCACACTTTTGTATAATGTTCTTTGTCTTGCCACTGGACCTACGCCAGCGTACTAGGAACCCTTATGCCTTGCAACTGCAGCAAGCATACTATGCTTGGCAGCCACGCTAAGCTTCCCTTCACTATCCCCTTTCTGCTGTCCTCCGCTAACCTGTTTCTGGAACCCTGCCTGGCTCACCTCAACTAGCGAGCCCAACACTAACTGCCTTGTGACTGCCTACTCAGACACCACTTGGTACAATTTTGGGCATCATCACCGCTTTGTAAATGTGAGAACTATGCAAGAGGCTTGTGAAGCCTTCAGGATGGCAGTATATGACACTTGGACAGGTGTCCAGACCTTCTATAATGAACTGGTGGGCCACACACAAAATATGGCCATATACCCAGATGAGTTTACTATCCAGGAGACATTCCTTGACAGAATACCAGCTGAGATGCATCACGCACTGATATGGCAATGATAATCTGTCACCTGAGGTCAACACTGTGAACCAATTTCTGGCATATGCAATACACTATGAGCAGTCTGCATGGACTGCAACTGTCAGGTTCCGCTGACCACGGGGGCTCAGTCTACTAGGCAAACACCTTATGTGATGATCACCGTGTACACAGACGCAGAGCACTGGGAGGAGTGTGAGGCGTAGGAGACCGAAGTGGAGTGGGGGCAGTGTGTGGAGGAGTGCCAGTAACGCCGGCAAGTGGGGCGAGTGCCAGGGAGGGTGGAGGACAAGTGCCGGGGGTTGGTGCGAGTCCCAGGGGTGCAAGAGGATGAGATGAGCGAGCACCGGTGAGTGAGCAAGTCCCAGAGATCAAGAGATAATCAGGCGCAGGGACTTAGCAAGTCCTGGGGATGGAAACAGAACCGGGGAAGTTAGAAATAAAGAGACCAGGGTGCACAAGAAAACAAAACAGAGATGAGAATACAACAAACAAGACAAGGTTACGGTAATATCAAGACTAGAGTACCTACTTACTACTCTACAACTTATATACTACGCAGTACATATGGCCTGGGGCTCAGGCCCAGGTTCCAGCAGCGGGTCGTGGCGCCGGGGCTTGGGGTGAGACCTGGGGGCCGCACGGGGCGGGGTGAGGTTGAGACATGTCGTGCAGCACGGAGGTCTTGCACTGGAAATGCAGAGACATGTGGTAGTGGGGCGGTGAGGGGGAGCGGGAGCGGGGCGTGGCATGCGAGGTTGGGTCGGCGGTGATGTGTGATCGTGATGCGTGATGGGGGTCTTGGCGTGGCCTGGGGGTGACGGGTGGTGCCAGCGCTGATGTGGCGGCTATGGGCGGTGTAATAGCCGAGACCCAGCGCTGATGTGGCAGTCACAGCAGTGATGGCCGGGGAATGCCACGAGTGGTGGTGGCTGTGGTGGTGATGGGTGGCAATGGGCAGTGATGGCCAGGGATGCCGCAGGTGGTGGTGGCTGGTGGCGTTGACGGGCGGTGGCCGGTGATGGCCGGGGGAGTTGGCCAGGTAGCGGTCTGGGCCCGGGGCGGTCGTGGGGGTGGTTCTGGGAGGGTTGGAGTCCCGGGGCCGGGGCTGAGTCCCGGGGGTCGGTAGCGGGTCGTGACATTGGGGGACACCACATGGGAGCTCCTTGAAAACTGTAAATTGCTTGCAGAAATGGATCGGTATCAAGGCCAGGTGATCATGGCAACAGCCAATGCCACATGCTGTGTGGCTAAAACTTTGTAGGTGTTTGTCTGCAGGGCAGACTTTGGAGATTTTTTGTTGCCCATGTTCCCTTGTCTCTGACATGTAGCAGACATGTGGACTCATAGTAGAAATGGCCTCTTGGGGTCCTTACAAGCCTGGGCAAAGCTTGCAGAGCTCTGGAAGGAGGGGAGACTTGTACAGGGTCAAATCACACAGGTAACAGCACACAATATTTCAACTAGCTTTTCCCAAAATGCAGCAGTGCCTACCCAGGTTGCAAGAAGCCGCTGCTCTATGAGACGCCCCTCCATGCCCAAATGGAGGTGGATAAGGAGGAAGGGCACTATGAGCACCAATTTGTGGATGTGCACCATGAACACTACTACTAGCCAGTACCGAGCCTTTGGCAAGCATCAGTGACATCATACGCATGTGCTGTGGCACTGGCAGTAATGAAGGAAGTTGTGCCCCAAGCACAATATGAGATGAGTACAGAAGTGCTGCTTCAGCACCTAGAAGCAGCGGGGCAACCAGCATTGTTCCTGCAAGACAATCTCGCAGTCATGGTGATGGAAGGTCTGCTTGATCAGATCAAGCTGATGCAGAGGCAGCACATTTTTGTGCTGGAATAAATTGACCGTGCTGTGAAGTGTGAACTCTCATCTTCTAAGGAGATTGTTAGCAAGCTCAAACAGGCCAGGCAGCAGCTACTACAGCCAACAGATGTGGCAAGAGCAGGAGCCACCACAAGTTGGGTGGGGCTGTAAGTGGTCCCATCCCTGAACAGGCCTGTGAGGCCTACAGCTGCCTCCACAGGTACTGCATTGCCAGCAGTAATGCCCATGTGGCCTGTTGCTGTGTCTGCAGGGCAGTCGGCAGTTGCTATCCCAGCTTCTATGGCCTTAATGGCACCAAAAGCACTAGAGGTGAAAAGGGCAAGGGATGAGAAGATGGTGGTTGTGGAAGCAGAGGGTGCAGTAACCCCCATCGAAAGGAACAGTGGGCCCACCTAGGCGTGGGCCTCCAGAGGCACCGGGGCCCTCCAAAACTCATTGAGGGCAAAAGCCACCCCTCACTGCATCATAGCTGGAAATTGTGAATTTTCCAGCAAACATTCCAGAATGGGCAGAGGCTGCCCAAATGTTGTTCATGGAGGCCATGGTATTTCCGGCCCCTCCAGAGCAGGTAGTAGTAGTGGTTGTGTCCACTAACCCACACACACCTGCGCAGTACAATGGGATTGTGGCCACTGTGGCTGCTCAGAGCAAGAATTGTCAGGCACTCCCCATTGACAATAACAGTGACTATGGAGAGTCACAGTCTGAAAGGGAGGAGGAGGAAGAGGAGGGCAAAACCCCACACAGTGCTTTCAGCATGTTTCAATGGAATAAAAAGATCACCAAGAAAAAGGCAAACAAGGCTAAGGCAGCAGCTGCTCTAGTGCACTGAGCACAGAACGACTTCTCTAGTTGCATCCCTAACAGGCTGAGGGTGAAAATTTGGGGGCTGCTTGATGTTGAGTGGCTCAACTCGTGTTTCTTTGGGGCTATTAGCCCCTGTTGTTATTACCCATACTGGACAAATACTGTGTTTGTTGGCGCCAAGGACAATTGGGTGGCTGCCTTCAAGTCCAGTAGTGGCCAGCAGGCCAAGGTCCCCAGCATGATGGTATACAAATTTGCCCATCGTGGATTTCCCAGCATGCCATTTGAGTTGGAATGGCTTCACAAGTATTATGTGAACCCAACAGCTAGCACAATATGCACTCATCTTTGGCAGACCAGAAATGGAGAATACCTGGCAAGGCATTGCAGTTGACTATGCTTACCACATGCATTGGTGTACTCTATTTGGGTTTGCTCTCATTTATGAAACACCTTTCAAGGGCCAACAAGGGGCCCAAGTCAGCATTTTACGGTACAGAATTTTTCCAATGATGACACACTTTGCATCTTATTATACAACCATATTCTGGTTGAGTGGGTTGACCATGCCTATATCTATGGCATGGTCTACTTGGAACAGCAGTTCCATCACCCCACAATGTCCCTGGACATCTTTCAAGAGGTCGATGATGAGCACTTGGAGTGCCTTAAAGTTTACAGGACCCCCACAGCTATCCCCCAATGGGATGGATGGCGCAAGATGAGCAAGGAGGATTATTACTGCCTCCTATTCAAGCGCGCTGAAGAGAGCGCAGCAGGACTGTTCCCTGAGGTGATCGGCCTCTATTATTATATTGGGATGGACCCAAATGTGGGTCAGCTCTGGAAACAGACACTAGTGCATGGTACAATGCCTTCTATTAGGGCTGCAACTAGTGAAATGGTAGATGCGACTGCTGCAGGGGGTCCCACAACCCTACCAAAGAAGGACTCCAAGCCCCTCCTGTCCATGATTAACACTACAACTGAGGAGGAAGCAAAGACAACAGACATGGGCAGAGATCCACCAAGCACGTAAAATGGGCTGAAAAGGCCTTGGTAATGTATATAGTCGAGGTAATGTTGAGTTATACACTTGAAACATTTTATTGACATGTGTCATGCTCTGCAGCACATAGATTACATAGCATTGTAATAATAGTACAGTTGTAATGTACGGCGTCATACAACACCAGATTTTGGACTTCATCATGCACTACTGATGCCTGTAAGCGCTAAATGCATCAGCTCAAGCATTAGTACCCAATTAGGTACATGAAACACATGGAATGAGCTCATTGAGCAACATATCTGCTTGACTATACATCTATTGTTGCTCATTGTGATGCAGAGATAAATAGTCAAGTATGACTACAATCACAGTCGTGATCCAATGACCCCCATATAACACCAGGGTAGAGTTTACTGAGTGTAGACTATACAACAGTCTAAAGAGGGGGTGTGTAACCCACAAGGTTACTTGTACCATATCAATTGAGTTCACAGCGCATATTGTAGCGTATTTGGATACTGATGCATGGCTTTGATGCATGTCTATAGATTATGTAAGATAACATCTTGTATTCATAACATACCTAGTCAAATCCAATATTTGGTCTGATTCAGTAACTGCATGAAGCATGCAAGAATGTTCTAGCTGTAGCCACCAGCTACAGATGTGGAGGTCAGACCAGGGGTAATTGTTAGGGCAACCTCCAGGAGTTGCAGCTCAATCACACAACTAGCAGGAGGAAATCTGAAGTGATATTAGGCATGATAATCAATGATACAATAGTAACTAATCACCTAGCAGAGGGAAATCTAAAGAGAATAAGTCTAAGGATCCCTGCTGCTTGGTGCAGCACATCAGCAGGTGGCAGAGGCATGAGAACAACTGTACAGGTGACTGGAGCTAACCTTAACCTTGGATAATGCTTGAACAGAAAGTGTGAAAAGATTTGGGGATTTTCTAAGAAGGAAACAACCTCCGGAGATCTCCAAAGGTCTAGAGCAAGCCCTGGGGGTCCCAGAGAGTGGTGTAAGAGGTGAGCTGGGGTGTAGTGAAGTGCTGAAAATGGAAGTCAAATGGAGAAGTGCCAAAAATGGAAGTCAAATGGAAGTCCCATGGCCATGATGCATGATGGATGCCTTGGTAGGAGCTGGGGGAGGCCTTGGCATGGGCCAGGGGAGTCCCAGGGGTCACCAAGGCAGGTGCTGATGTGGTGGCTGCAGATGGGGGAAGTGCTGGATGAGGAAGTGCTGGAGGTGTCAAGTTCTGCTGACTACGGAGGCTCAGACTACTGGGTAAATCCTTACATAGTGCACACAATGCCTACAAGCACAATGGTATTGTTGAGAGCATGGGGCATGTGAGACAAGGGGCGGGACCAGAGATGTGAGCGCAAGTGCCAGTGGTGTGGGGGAAGGTTGGAAGATGAGCATCAGAGTGAGAATGAGTCCCAGGAGTGTAGGAGGAAGGTTGGAAGATGAGCGCTAGGGTGAGAGTGAGTCCTGGGGCCAGAGGTCAAGAGGGAGATGTGGGTGTGAAGGTCTAACCAAGCCAGAAAAGGAAAGAGTCAAGTCTAAAGATGGAAAGGAAATGGAACAAGACAAAGACCGGAACAAGACAAAGACCGAAGCAAGAAAAGAGAGAGAAAGAGAACTTGAGATTTGAGGTAGAGAGAAGAGAAAGCAGGGATTAAATTGAGAGAGATATGAGACAAGTGGAGACAAGAGCCATGAGGGATATAAGACAAGTACAAAATGAAATGAGATAATGGAAACAAGGACATGAGATAAGAAAGAAACAAGACCAAGATACAAAATGAGACTAAGGACAAGAAATAATGGCAGCAACAATGTCAAGACTGGAGTACAAGATACTACTCTATGACTTATATACAGAGATGGTAGGTAGGCCCTGAACACAGGTCCAAGCCTTGGTGACAAGTTGTGGTGCTGAGAGAGCTTCTTTGATGAGCAGGTGGTAGTTATGTTGGAGGCATCCAGGTAGACCTGATCTCTGGGCTGGTACTTGAGTGCCAGGGTTCTTCTGTGGTCATAGTATTGTGCCATGTTGTCCTTTGCCTTTGCCAGAGCAGCCTTGGCTTCTTCCTGTGCCATCTTCATCTGGTCCACAAACTCATTCATGGCTTCATTCTCAAATGGCCAGGCCTGGGGCTCAAAGCCCATGTATGAGTAACACCTAATGTCTAGGAAGAAAGGTGACACTTGAGTGGCCACATGAATATGGTTGTTGTACTGGAACTCAGCATCCGAAAGTAGCTCATCCCAGTCATCCTGAGGCTCATTGCAAAAGTGGTGGAGGTACTGCTCAAGCTCCTGATTCACATGTTCAGTCTGGCCATCTGACTGCAGATGGTACGCAATGGAGGTATAAAGCTTCATGTTGAGCAGTTGGTAGAGCACTCTGGTGAACACCACAAAAATTTGTGGTCCCTGGTCAGGACACATAGGCATCTGAGAGGCCATGGAGCTACTAGACATTCTTCTAGTATAGGTTGGCAGCACCCATGGTGAGCAAGTGGTGTGGACGGGCATGAAGTGTGCTTGCTTGCCACAGAGGTCCACCACTACCATAATAGCATCATAACCATGAGCATTGAGGAGCTCTACGATGAAGTCCACAGAGGCTATGCTCCATTGTTCTGTGGAGATTGGTAGTGGATGGAGTTGTCCAGTGGGGAGGTGGCATTGGGGAGGTGGCATTGGGGCTTGGTCTGGAGGCAAAGGTCACATGGATTGGTGTAGGATTGAATATACCAGGACATCTGGGGCCACCAATAGTTCTGGGACACTAGCTCCAACATCTCCCATTGGCCACTCGGAGCTGTCAGCTTCTATACAGAGGGGAGAGTTGTCATGCAGGAAAAGGAGGACAGGCCCAGAGGTGGCTGCATGCTTGAGAGCATCAAGGCAATCTGCTTCAAGGATCCCCAGCTCCAGGCAGTGTTCTTCATGGTGAGGTCAAATGGAGGGCAGGCATGATGGGAGAAGTCCTGAATGAACCTCAGGTAGAAGTTGGTGAAGCCTGGAAAGGCCTGCACCCTCCTTCTTGTTCTTGGGCTCCAGCCACTCCACCACACCTGCCACCTTTACTGGGTCCATCTCAGCAGCTCTGTGCAAGATGATCAGCCCAAGATACTCTATCTGGGTCTGCTCAAAACACACACTTCTCTGGCTTGAGATAGAGCTGGTGTTGACAAAGGTGTTCCAAGACAATGCATGTGACTGGTGGTGCTCTTCAAGCATTTTGGTGTAGATGAGGATGTTGTCAAGGTATACACACACTATGCCTTCCATGATGAGGTCCCAGAAAATGTTGTTCATCATTGTCTGGAAGGTGGCTGGGCTATTGGTGAGTCCAAAGAACATAACAAGAGGTTGGAACAATCTCTAGTTGGTCTGAAAGGTAGCCTTCCACTCATCTCTTTCATGAATATGCACATTGTTGTAACTCCACTGGACATCCAGTTTTGTGAAGTACCGCACCTCCCAGAGATTATTGAGGAGCTTGGAAATGAAGGGAAGGGGTAGCAATTCTTCACTGTCATGGCATTAAGAACTCAGTAGTCCTGGACCAGCCAGAGAGAGCTATCCTTCTTTTTAATGAAGAAGACTAGAGAAGCATCGGCAACTTGGAGGGGCAGATGTGACTGGAGTCTAGGTTCTCCTGAAGGAAAGCATCAAGCTCATCCTGTTTCTTAGGTGCTAATTGGGAGGGTTTAGAGTCCTTAGAGTCCAGCATCAATTCAATTGCATGGTCTCTCTGCTTGCACTCTAAGAGTGAGTTAAAGGAGGCCTTAGAGAACATATCCTCAAAGTTGTGGAGGTACTGGAGCACCACATCCTGGAATGCCTGGAGCAGGGAGTTGGTGTTAAATACCTGGGCCAACTGCTGAGATGTGTTCTGGCTGGCCCAGATCTCCTTGATGGATGGCAGCAGGCACAGGGTGGTTGCATAGATCCAGTCTCCAACTTCTATTGCCTTATCCAGAGACTCTGAGTTGTGAATTCCATAATACTCCCCTCTCAGCTGCTCCTTCAGGGCCCTACTACTGCCCCAGTCATCTTCATAGAGGGCCTTTCTACAGGAGATTACAAAAGGTTGATGTCCATAAAGAGGAGGTGGCCTACAAGGCAAGCTCAGATGGCTGCATTGTCAGGGGACTTTTATTTTTGGCACTTCACTACACCCCAGCCAATTTCCTACACCACTTTCTGGAACCTCTGGGGCCCACTCTAGACCTCCATGGCTCATTCTAGACCTCCAGAAATCTTTGGAGATCTCCAGAGGTCATTTCCTTTTTGAAAAACTCCCAGAACTTCCCACACTTCCTGTTTGAGCATTATCCAAGGTTAAGGTTAGCTCTGGTCACCTATACAGCTGTTTTCATGCCTCTACACCCACTGATGTGCCACACTGAGCAGTGGGGATTCTTAGACTTGTTGTCTCTGAATTTCCCTCTGCTAAGTGATCAGTTACTATTGTATCATTTATTATCATGCCTGATATAACTTTGGATTTTCCTCTACTATTTGTGTGATAGAGCCGCAACTCCTGGGGGTCACCCTTTACACACATGCTCCTGAGCTCCAGCCCAGTGCTCTTCCTTGACTTTGGTTGCACAGGTGGAGCACCTCCAGGGGCACTGGCTCATAGTGACCTTGCCCCAGGCCCAGTCTACTTCAGGGTTGTGCTCCCAGAGCCAAGTGAAGCCAAGGATCATGTCTTGCCTGCCTAAGCTGGTGACTGCAAAGACTGCATTTGGTGTGGGTCTAGTGGAGGACTAGATCTACAACAGAGCTGATGGTACCTGCCTCATTGAGTGTTCCATCAATATTGACCACTAGAATGGGTTTGGAGAGCAGCTGTGTAGTCAAGCCATGGCACTTCACAAATTCTGTGTCCAGAAACAGTCCTGTTACACTGCTATCCAGAAGGGCAATGACTCCACAAGTTTGTTGCATGTCTGTGGTCTCAATCTCCACATCAAGGTGCAGTGAGTTTGCTGAGGGAGTTGAGGCCACCACATACTGCTGGGGCAGCCAGCATTCTCAGGCAGGGGGACCATGCAGATGGAGTCTAACAGGTGTGGGGGAGCATAGCTTAGGATCCAGAGGTGGTGTTTGTATGTCTTAAAGGGGTATTTGAGGTTCTTCTGTCTTAGAATGGTTGACATTTGGGTGTGTATTTGCATTTTCTAATGACAGACATGTGAACCTGTTAGTACTTGGCAATGGAGGTGTACATCCTATCTGTTGCTTGATTAAAAATCCTCCTCCAGGCCCAGCAGGGGAGAACATGTGCCACTCTTCTCCAAGGTCAACTCCAATGCTGGCTCATCTGATGGCAGGGCTCTAGCGGTGTCCTTTGCAGCCAACAGTTGCAGAAAAAGCTATTCCTGCTCTGCAACAGAGAGGTAGTGTCACACAAAGTGCCCTGGCTTTTTGCATCACTGGCACAGCAGAGGTGCAGGGTGATGCTGCCAGGTGGCATCTATGTCCATGGGAATGTCCAGCAGTAGAGGGTGTGGTGTGGGATTGGCTGGAGCAGAAACAGGCACTGAGTGCATTGGAGAGAGGTGCCAGAGACTCACCATTGGAGTGAAGTGGTGAGCCAGGTGTGCCCGGCATAGCTCCTACTAGATCTCCATGAGCTGCCACTGATCCCAGGCCACCTTGTACTAGGAGGAGATCTGCTCATTATCTGAGTGGCCCTCAGCAAGATTGTTAATGAGGGGGACGCTCCTTAACCTTAAACCACCATCATCCTCCTGGTGTCTTTTCAGCATAGATAGCATATAAGACCTTTTGGCATCTTCAGTGCTTCTCCAAGACCACTTGGCTCAGCTCTCTTGCTCTCTCTTCACTCTTGCTCACCAGCCCAAAATGTCTCCAACCATGAGGACATTGTCCAGGCCACTCCCCAGCAGTTCCACTCCTGGTGGAACCTCAGAACGATCGCACCCACTTCCAACTCATTCCGACCTCGAGTCCCTCTTGGCAACAGACCCCAGCCTGGTCAAGACAATCAATGACACTTGCAAATGGCTTGAATCAAAAGGTTGGATCCTTGCTGGTGACCTGTACGACCACAACTGACTTGTCACCATTCTTGCCACAGCAGCCCTCACCTCCAAGCATGCGGAACTGCGAACCACAACAATTGCCATTGCCTTCCTCCTTGATGCAAACATCACTGACCACGTCTAAGACGTGTAAGCCAATGCAGTTGCCTCCAAAGCGATTAGCAAGTTCAGCGGCCTAGTCAAGAAGCTCAGCTCCACAGCCGACTTCCTGGCTGCCAACAATGCCAAATGCGCTGAGTCAACCCTTGTGCTCCAAGCAACTTCCAGCACTTTGGAGGGGGTGACCAGCTCGCTGGAAGCTTTGGCATCTAAGCTCGCGAGCCCACCAACAACTGCACCACCCAGACCCACCTGGGCATCCATTGCCAAAGCAGCACCCATCATGACAGCTCCTCCTCACCCCCCCAGACCAAGTCAGACAGCCTTCTTTCACCACAAGAGCTGGCCAGTGTGCAATAGCGCCTACTTCGCAATGAGCAGACCATTCTCATTCGCTTTGACCCCTGCAATGAACATGCCCCCAAAGACTTCACCGCCACCAGGTCTTCAAAGCTGCGGGACAACCTCAACAAGCTTCTTGACCAACTCAACCTCAAGGCCACGTCTCTTTGCCAAGAAGACGGTGAACTCGACTTTGCCATGCCCACCACATGTGCCATTGGCCTCAGGAATCTCAACGGCAGTGCGTATGTCACTGAGTTTGATACCACTGATTCTGCCTGTAGGTTCCGCTCATACACTAAGGCTGACTGGTTCCAGTTTGAAGATCTATTAGGGGAAAGTATGGAGACAGTTGACAAAGCCTACAGTGTTATAGCAAGATTTGTTCCTTGCGTGGGCTCTTTTGCACTGGACAATGTCTCCTGCCTCCACACTTTTGAACTCAAGAATGGCCTGCACTCCAACTCCATCTTCTCAGCCCTCTGGCTCAAGAACCCCAACATGTGCTCTCCCAACCAGTCCGTTGCTTCCCTCAAAATTACTGCTCCAACGTCCATGCAGCCAATGACCTCATCCAGAAGCGGATCTTCATTGCTGGACAATTGCTCGCTATCTGCAAGGATGTACATGAGCCAACCCAATGCAACAACTGCCAGCAATATGGCCACATTGGATGTGACTGTAAGGCTGAGGAGAACTGTGCTAACTGCTCCGGCGGCAGACATTCAGCCGCATCTTGCACCACAGTCAAGCGCAGGTGCATCTCCTGCAGCACAGACTCCACCCACTCTACTACGGACTGCAACTGCCCCAAGTTCAAGAAATGCTGTGCAGACTTTGACGCCCGCTACCTAGAGAACTGAATGCCCTACTTCCCCTCCAACAATGTGTCCACTTTGGTCACAGCACCCCCCGCCTTCCTCAGTCCACCCTCGGCTCCAAACCCACTGCACCATACCCCCCTCAAACAACTGCTGCAAGTGCTCAGCCTTGGGCCACGCCGACCTCTGCCCTGCCCACACAACCCTCCTAGAAGAAGACACCATTCAGCTTGCACATGCCAAGCCACCTAAGCAACCTGGACGAATTTGGCTTCACGTCACAACCTGGTGACCAGAGGGTCAAACATGGTGAGATACCCCCCCCCCTAGTAACTAATAATCCAAAAGTCCCCCAAGGCTCCAGGCAAGATCCGCATTTGGCAACAAAGAACTCCTTGCCTCAGCCAACCCCAACGACTGGGACATCATCGCACTCCAAGAACCTTACCTTGACTACTTAGGCAACACCTGCACAAGCAGATACTGGCAGGTCGTGTACCCCTCTCACCACCGGTGGGATGGGGCACTCCGATCCTGCTCAGTCCTCCTCATCAACACCAACATCTTGACCAACGCCTATTCAATACTGGCCATCCCTTCCACAGACATCTCTGCCATACATTTTGTGGGCAAACACAGCCACCTGTCCTTGTTCAACATGTACAATGATTGTACAGACAATGAGGTGATGTCCTCCCTCTCTCATTTTCTCTCTACATCCATTTGCCTGGTGTGCCTGACCCCTAATGACCACATGGTCTAGGCTGGCGATTTCAACTGCCATCACCCCTCTGTGGGAATCTCTGGAAAACATGCATCTCAACTCCTCAAGGGAGTTTGTTCAGCCTCTCCTAGATCTGCTGGCAGACTATAACATGGAGCTCACACTCCCCCCAGGCATACCCATGCTCCAGTCCTCAGCTGACACATGGACATGCCCAGACAATGTCTGGAGATCCCATTCTGAGGTGGATCCTGTTACCTACTGTGACGTGGATGCATCTCTGCACCCGTCATTTGCTGACCACCTCTCCATTGTTATCAAGGTTGAGCTCCTGGTTCCAAGGACCTCATCCCCTCCCTTGAGGGACTTTTGCTCGGCCAACTGGTCACTCTTCCAGGAAGCTCTGACAGAGCAACTCCAGTCATGCACACCCACACTACCTATTTCCTCCCCTGAGGAATTTCACTGGAAGGTTTCTGACCTGACAGCGATCATCTAGGAGGTGATCAACTCCGATGATATAGTCCCCCTTCAGAAGCTGTGTCTCCACACTAAGCACTGGTGGAATGACAACCTCAAACGGCTCAAGGCCCAGAGGCAATATGCATGTAATCAGGCTCACAAGTTTTGTGACATACCAGATCACCCTTCAACAGCTGAGGCACCACAACTCTCCTGAGAAATGGACGCCGGCATATGCAAGGCTGAGGAGGACCACTGGAGGGAGTGGTTGGCAACAATCAACGCCTGACAGATATACCTTGTGAACAAGTATGTCATCAAGGAGCCAATGGACCTTGCATGTGACCATATTCCAGACCTCAAGGTTGAAACCAATGGCATACCCACGGTGGCCTCCACCAATGCTGTGAAAGTCGCTGCCTTAGCTGAGTCCTTCTTCCCCCCTCCCCCCCTGTCTCCTCCATCCCCTCTTTTGCATATCCAGAGCCTGCTGCAGACACTCCCTACTTCTCCGGGAAGCATATAGCTGTCAGGTTCTGCTGACCACGGGGGCTCAGTCCACTGGGCAAACACCTTACATGATGATCACCGTGTACACAGACGCAGAGCACCGGGAGGGGTGTGAGGTGTAGGAGACCGAGGCGAGGTGGGGGCGGTATGTGGGGGAGTGCCGGGAGCGCCGGCAAGTGGGGCGAGTGCCGGGGAGGGTGGAGGACAAGTCCCGGGGATTGGCACGAGTTCCGAGGATACAAGAGCAGGGGATGAGTGAGCGCCGGTGAGCGAGTGAGTTCCAGGGATCAAGAGATAACAGGTGCGGGGACTTAGTGAGTCCCGGGGATGGAAACAGAACCAGGGAAGTTAAACAGCCAAAAGGGGAAAGAGTCGAGATAAGATAATGGGAGATGGAAATGATTAAGTTGAGGAGAGGAGCCGGGAACGGAAGAACCAAGAGAACTTAGAATAGAAAGGGAAAGGTGAACAATTAGAATAGATTGAGAGTATGAGGTGAGTAGAGACGAGATAGAGAGACAAAACAAGACGAGTACAATGAGAAAAGAAGCAAGTAGAAATAACAAGACTGGAGCACGCGAGAAAATGAAACAGAGACGAGAACACAACAAACAAGACGAGGCTACAGTAATATCAAGACTAGAGTACCTACTTACTACTCTACGACTTATATACTATGCAGTATGTAGGGCCCGGGGCTCAGGCCTGGGTTCCAGCGGCGGGTTGCGGCACTGGGGCTGTGACAATAGCAGCTGCCATAGGCGGCCTGCCACCCCTCAAAGCCCCAGGACCGGATGGTATCCTGAATATTGTGCTCAAAAGGTGTTTGGAGGCTCTTCTTGATCACCTCTACTATGTCTACTGGGCAGTTTTTGAACTTGATGTGTACTATAAGAGTTGGCTTGAGTCCACCATGCTTGTGCTACGCAAGCTGGGGAAATCTGCCTACAACGTTGCCAAGGCCTACTGGCCCATTCAACACTACCAGCAAACTTCTCTCCACCTTCGTAGCCACTGACTTGTTCCACATGGCAGAAGAACGGGGCATGCTCCTCTCTGGCCAATTCGGAGGTCAACCAGGTTGTAACACCATGGATGCCCTGCATCTGGTGGTATCAAGAATCAAGGATGCTTTGTCCAGCTCACTGAGCATATGCTCTCTAATCACCGCACACAATTGAAGTTTGATGACTTTGTCTCTGAGTGGATTGCCATCACAAATGATACCACCCAGGGCTGTTCCTTATCCATGCTTTTCTATGCTTTCTACAATGCCACCCTCATCCACGTCACTAACCTCCACAGCAAGTCTGAACTCACATCTGGGTTTGTTGATGATGTGATGTTCCTAGTCATTGGCAAGTCTCTGACAGAGACACACAGCACTCTCAAAGACATGATGGAACGTGCTGAGGGCCCATCCAAGTGGTCCATCAGCCACAACTCCCCCTTTGAGCTGTCAAAGCTTGCCCTCATGAACTTTCCGCATCCGCATCAAGACACACCCTCACCAGACCTCATCCTCCAATGCGCTGACCCCGACCCTCCCATCATGTCTCAGATTGTCAGCACTGTCTCCTTTTACAAGTACTTGGGAGCCGTCCTTGACTCCAAGCTATGCTGGGCAGCCCATTCCCAGAAAGTCACCACAAGTGCTGCCTGGTGGACCATCCAGATAGCCCAGCTGTCCCGCATCTCTGGCGGCATGCCCCCCAAACATATACGCCAACTCTACAACACCATTGCTGTGCCAGCCTTCACATATGCCGCGGATGTCTGGTATGTTGGCATTTTTGACCCAATCACAGGGGGGAGATGGACCGGCTCAGCCACAGTAACTAAGAAGCTCTCTTTGGCCCAATGCAGAGCTGCCAGGATTGTCACCAGTGCACTGAGTACCACTGCCAGCGACATCCTTGATGTCCACATGAACCTCCTCCCCAGTGACCTCCTCTTCCACAAAGTCCTGGTCAGAGCTGCGGTGCACCTTTCCTCCCTTCCCCCATCGCACCCCCTGCATAAACTTGTCTGCTCCGCTGCAAAGCGCTCTGTGTGCAGGCACTGCTCACCCCTTCACAGCCTTTTTGCCTTTGCAGATATCAACCCAACGACCATCAAAACAGTCCAGCAGTTCCACTGCCCACCCAGCTATTGCCTTTCCCTCACGACCCACATCAAACTTGACAAAGATTTGGCCCTCATCTCTACTCAGTGGATGTTTGATCGTGCCCCAACATTGGTCTACTGCGATGGATCTGGGTTTGAGAGCAGCATAGGGGCTTCTGCCATCCTGTACGTGGGGGGCAAGGAGACCTTGTTGCTGAGGTACTTCCTGGTATCAGCCTCTGATCACACCATCTATGAGGCAGAGATCATTGGCTTCATGCTCGGCATCCACCTCCTCACAATGCTCTCCAGGCAACTTCAGGGCTTCACAGTCATTGGCAGTGATAGCCAGGCCAGCATCCATGCCCTCATGAACCAGTGCCCTCATCCAGCCCATTACCTCCTTGACCTCATTCACATGGCTGCTGAGAAGCTCCACCTGAAGCAAGACCGCCTTCTCCACACCCCCAGAGGACACCCTTGGTCCCAAAAAGTCATCTCCCTCCAGGACCACTGGACCCCCAGCCATATGAATTTCAAGCCCAACAAGCGTGCTGACTCACTTGCAAAGGAAGCAGCCCAGCGCTTCTTTAGCCCCCCAGAAAGCTTCCCAGCGTACCTCAGATGGTGCCCCCTCCTCAAGAGCATCCCAGCAACAAGACAGGCCGACCTTGTGGCCACCCAAGTGATCTGGAGACATCAGTGGAAGAAGTCACCATGCTTCTACAATGTCCGCAGACTCAACAGATCCCTCCCATCTAAAGGATACCTCAAGCTTCTCAGCCCACTTGACCACCGACGATCAGCACTCCTCACCCAGTTTTTCACAGGCCACATCCCCCTCAACCACCACCTGTTCCATATACACCAAGCGGAGCCCCCCCATGCCCCCACTGCCATGGCCTGACCATCAAAACTGTCCACCACTACCTTCTAGAATGCCTGCGATATCAATTTGAACGCTATGTTCACTTCCAGCAGCCGCTCAAGCACAAAGCTGAGTCTATTTTCCACATCCTCTCCTCCCCCACCGCCCTCAACCACCTTTTCAGATACATTGACATGACAAAGCGATTCAAACTGCTGCCTGAATGAACCTGCATTGCCCACTCACCCCAACACCGCTGCGCAAAAGTGTAACACCACCCACGTCAAAACATATACTTATTCTCTACCTTGATAATGGCCCTTGGCCCAGTACCCCGCCTCTTGGCTACTAACCCTCCCTCTAGCCTCAGTGGAGACTCCAGCCCAGTTGCTCGTCCTAACCCTGCTCACCCAGTGAGCCTTCGTCGTACAATCCACCGACTTTGAACCACACAATTATGCACACTCAGGGGGTAATAGAGGAGAATGGCCTAAACAGCATTCAGAAGTGCTGGCCCAGCTTATCCATGTATGCGGGGGGCTGGGAATCCTGTTGCTCTTGTAGTTATGTACTCCTGTCCATAGTACTATGCAGAATGGGTGACAAGTGCTCCATGCACGTTAATTGAATAAAAAAAAAAAAGATTGTTAATGTGCTTCATCAATGTGGGGTGCAGGCCATCCTGGAACATGAGCACAGTTGAAGACCATCTGGGTAGGCCACTTGGTCAACTGATGCCCAGAAGAAATTGGTGTATTAGTCCAATGTCCACTTTTCCTGCCCATACTGCTCCCTGTCATGCAGCACTAGTGCAGTGAATTTGGCAGGATCAATCGGGAGGAGCCCTGCCTAAAAATCCTCTTCAAAGGTGGTCCAGTCTGTAAAGCCTTCAACACTTCTGGCACATCAAAGCACACACAGTGCATATGTGGAAGCCTGCCCAGCCTTCATGTATGACAGCACCCAAGCTATCTTCAATGCATTGGAGTCAAAGCCATCTCTGCTAAGGTGAATATAGGTGAGGCAGGACTGGAGGAAGCACTCCCCAGGAGTGCAGTTGCTATCATAATATGTCTGGGAGTGCAGGATGTAGGATCTGCACCCAGGGACCTGCCAGGGCTGGCAAAGCTACTAGAGAAAGTGCCAGAACTGTTGGAGGTGGCACAGTGATAGGGGGTAGATGCTCTAGCAGTGCTTGAAGAGATCAGGAGATGTGATCAGTGATTTGGCAGAGGGTGGAGAGTTCAGTCATATGATGAGTGAGGAAAGCTTGAGTCAGTTGCACCTGCATCTTGAAGTGACAAATAGTGGCCTGGACAGTCCTAGCAGGCTATGAGGGGCTTCCAGACCAGAGTTAAGAGACTTGTTCTACTGTAAGGGTGACCTCCAGAAGTTACAGCTCAATCACACAACTAGCAGAGGAGAATCCAAAGTTATATTAGGAATGATAATCTAATTACCTAGCAGAGGGGAATCCAAAGAGAACAAATCTAAGGATCCCCACTGCTTGGTGTGGTGCATCAGTGGGTAGCAGAGGCATGAGAACAATTGTAGAGGTGACTGGAGCTAATCTTAACCTTGGATAATGCTCAAAAGGGAAGTGCAGGAAGTTCCAGAGGTTTTCCAAAAAGGAAGTGACCTTCAGAGATCTCCAGAGTGTCAGGTTCCACTGACCATGGGGGCTCAGTCCACTGGGCAAGTACCTTACATGGTGATCACTGTGTCCACAGACGCAGAGTACCAGTAGGGTGCAAGGTGTAGGAGGCCAAGCAGGATGGAGGAGGTGTGTAGGAGAGTGCCGGTAACGCCAGAAGAGGAGGCAAGAGCCGGGGTGGGTGGAGGACGAGTGCTAGGGGGTAGTCGTGAGTCCCAGGGATACAGGAGGGTGGAATGAGCGAGCGCTGGTGTGCGAGTGAGTTCCAGGGTTCAAAGAGATGACGAGCATGGGGACTTAGTGAGTCCCAGGGATGGGAACCAAAAGGGAAAAGGGTTGAGATAAGATAAGGAGAAAGGGAACAGAATGAGTCGAGACTGGAGACCAGAGATAGAGAAGACGAGAGAACTTAGGATTGTCAGAGAGACAAGGAGTAAAGCAGAGTGTAATTAGAGTAGGAGACAAATAGAGACGACAAAACTGGTGGTTTGCCAAGTAGCACTCCAGGCCTGGGGTGGTTGTGGGGGTTGTTTTGGGGAGGGTTGGAGTCCCGGGGTTGGGGCTAAGTCCCAGGGGTCAGTAGTGAGTCGTGACACAGAGGTCTCCAGAGGTCTAGAGGTCTAGAGTGAGCCCTGGGAGTCCTGGGGAGTGGCACAAGAGGTGGGCTGGAGCATAGGGAAGTGCCTTAAGAGGAAGTCAGTGTAGACCAAAAATGGAAGTCCCCTGACAAAAATGAACATCCATGCTCCATTGTCAATCATTTCTTGTGGTTGCAAAGTGGTATGCCTACTAGGTAATCACAAATTGATAACTACTATAAATACTCAGGCACATGAAGCTGTTGGTCAAGGTGTGACACTTCTGAGGCCCAGGAAGCATGGGAAAGGGTTGTACAGCACAACTAAAGCCACGATTGAACTAATAATCTAAAAGAGAAAAACGGCCAGGTTTGTGATGCAGCAAGAAGTCAAAGTTGGCTAAGTACAGAGACTACCGGGCCTGTCAACGGTTGAGCTTCTTGACCGTCCAGAAATACTCAAGATCCTTGTGATCGGTCCAAACCTCAAACTTATGCTGGGAGCCCTCCAGGAAATGCCGCCATTCTTCAAAGGCCCAGATGATGGCCAGCATCTCCTTATTGTGGATCTCGTAGTTGCGCTCTACTGCATTCAAGCTTTTGGAGTAGAAGGCCACTGGATGCCACTTCCCATCATCCTGGGACTGTTGCGACAAGACAGCCCCAGTGGCAAAGTCGGAGCTGTCTGCTTCCACCCAGAAGGGGGAATTGTCATCCAGGAAGAGGAGAACAGGCCCAGAGGTGACTGCGCACTTGAGAGCATCAAAAGCGGTCTGCTCCAGGGGTCCCCAGTTCCAGGCAACGTCCTTCGCAGTGAGGTCGAATAGCA
>JAGGAQ010000150.1:0-37885 GCA_017657225.1 Termitomyces sp. T69sscA | reverse complement strand
AGAAGCTCAACCGTCGACAGGCCCAGTGGTCTCTGTACTTAGCCAACTTTGACTTCTTGCTGCATCACAAGCCTGGCCGGAGTATGGGAAAACCAGATGCGCTCTTCCAGAGAGCAGACCATGGCACTGGCAGGGACGACAATAGCAACATTGTGCTTCTCCAGCTGGAGTTGTTTGCTATCCAGGCCATGGAGGGCTTGGCGGTCCAGGGAGCAGAGGTCAATATCCTCCAGGACATCCAACGTGGAAACCGGGATGGCCACCATGAGGATGTTGTGGCTTAGGCAGCTATGGCTCTGAAGTCGGGACCCACCACAGGAGCTAAGTCAGTCTGCACTGATGAATGGGCCCTCCTGGATGGGCTTCTGACCTTCCAGGACTGCATCTATGTGCCTAACGTCCTGGAGCTCCACCGGAGGATAGTTGAGCAACACCACAACTCCTGCATTGCTGGACATCCAGGCTGGTGGAAAATGTTGGAGCTAGTGTCCTGGAACTACTGGTGGCCCCAGATGTCTCGGTATATTGGATCCTACACTAGCACATGTGATCTTTGCCTCCAGACCAAGCCTCAGCGCCGCCTCCCTACTGGGGAACTCCACCCACTACCTGTCCCGTCTGAACGATGGAGCATAGCTTCGGTGGACTTCATTGTAGAACTCCTCAACGCTCATGGCTACAATGCCATCATGGTAGTGGTGGATCTCTGTGGCAAGCAAGCACACTTCATCCCAACCCATACCACCTGCTCCACCATGGGTGCTGCAAACCTGTACCGGAAGAATGTCTGGAAGCTCCATGGCCTCTTGGATGCCTACGTGTCAGACTGGGGCCCACAGTTTGTAGCAGAGTTTACCTGAGAGCTCTACCGACTTCTCAACATGAAACTCCACACCTCCACCACCTACCATCCCCAGTCTGACAGGCAGACAGAATGCATGAACCAGCAATTGGAGCAGTATCTCCACCTCTTCTGCAATGAGCGGCAGGACGACTGGGATGAGCTGCTTCCAGATGTGGAGTTCCAGTACAACAACCACGTTCATGCAGCCATGCAGGCATCACCCTTCCTCCTGGATACAGTACGCCACCCACGCATGGGCTTTGAGCCCCAGGCCTGGCCCTCGGAAAATGAAGCTGTGAACAAGTTTGTAGACTGGATGAGGGCAGCACAGGAGGAGGCCAAGGCTGCTCTGACAAAGGCAAAGGACGACATGGCCCGGTACTACGACCGTGGAAGAACCCCAGCGCCCAAGTACCAGCCTGGAGACCAGGTCTATCTGGATGCCTCCGACATCACCACCACTCGCCCATCAAAGAAGCTCTCACACTGGCAGCTAGGACCCTTCATGGTGGAACAACAGGTAGGCCCGCTAGCCTACCGACTCTGGCTCCCAGCAGGAATGCAACAGCTTCACCTGGTATTCAATGTAGTCAAGCTAATACCAGCTCCAGAGGACCCTATCCTGGAACAACGCCCAGTGCCTCCCCCACTTCTGGTGGTGATCAATGACAACAAGGAGTATGAGGTGGAAGAGATTCTGGACAGCCACCTATTCCGCAGACAACTACAGTACAAGGTGAAGTGGAAGGGTTATGGGATTGAAGACATCTCCTGGGAGCCCCGGGAGAATGTGCATGCCCTGGAACTGGTCAGAGAGTTCCACTGGAGACATCCAGACGCGCTCTGGACCATCTGGGGAATCCACCCCATCTCACTGGCAGACCAGGCAATCCAGAACTTCTTCTACCCTGCACATTGAGACGCTGCACGCTAGAGGGGTTTGATGTCAGGGGACTTCCATTTGATTTCCATTCTTGAGCACATCTTATGCCACTCCCTGGGACCTCTGGGACTCGCCCTAGACCTCCGGGACTTGTTCTAGACCTCCAGAGATCTCTGGAGGTCATTTCCTTTTTAGGAAATCCCCAGAACTTCACGTCCTTCCTGTTCAAACATTATCCAAGGTTAAGGTTAGCTCCAGTCACCTGTACAGTTGTTCCCATGCCTCCACCGCTCGCTGATGCACCGCACCAAGCAGCAGGGAATCCTTAGACTTGTTTTCTTTGGATTTCCCTCTGCTAGGTGATTAGTTATCATTGTATCATTGATTACCCTGTCTAATACAACTTTGGATTTCCCTCTGCTAGTTGTGTGATCAAGCCACAACTCCCAGAGGTCGCCCTTACAAGCACCAATGCAGCAGATTTAGCAGGGTCAATTGGAAAAAACACTGCTTGGAAGCCCTTTCCAAAGTGGGCACAATCTGTGAAGCTGCTGACACCTCCAAGAGATTGAAAAATGTGAAGTGCATAGGTGGAGGCCCATCCAGCCTTCATGTATGATAGCATCCAAGCTATCTTCAGTGTGTCAGAGTCAAAGGCATCTCCACTGAGATGAATATAATGAGGCACTCCCCAGAGACACAGTCACCATTGTACATATCTAGGAGTGCCAGATGTGGAATCCATGCATGAGGACAAGCTGAGGCTGCTGGAGCTACCAGAGTGGCTGGCAGAGTTGCCAAAGGTGATTCTGCAGCTGGGTGTGCTGTGATAATGAGGGATAGGCACTTTAGCAGTGCCTGGAGAGATTGGCAGATGTGATTGGTGGGTTGGTGGAGGGTAGTAAGCTTGATGGTGTGATGGTGTGATCAGTGAGGGAAGCTTGAGTAAGTTGCACCTGAATCTCTAAGTGTAACAAGCAAGTCCACACCTCATTCTAGAGGGTGTTTGGAGGAGTGTCTGGATTGACAAGCTGAAACATAGAGCTTTGTGGGTGCTTAAGTCTGGTGGAGAAGCAACAAATAGAGGCTGGGAGAGTTCTGGCCAGTAATAGGCAGCTGGTTTATATAATTGTATTATATAAAATCCAAGGCAGCCAAATTTTCAGCTCCCAAAAAAAACAAAACTATTCAAGGAGAGCGGCCATTGTGAGTTTTGCCTGGCAAACCTCTGTCAGCATTGTTGGCAGTAGTATGCAGTGCCCATGATACTTCTTGTTTGCCTATTTTGCCTCTGCTCTATTCAATCACAACTGATAAGCTTGTCACGACCACTACCAACCCCCAGGACTTAGACCTGGCCCCAGAACTCCAAACCTCCCAAAACCACCTCCACAACCCTCCTGGGCCTGGAGCGCTACCTGGCCAACCCCCTTGGCAACCGCCGGCCATCACCACCCATCACTGCCACCAGCCACCGCCACTACTGACACTCCCCCAGCCATCACCCATAACCACCACATCAGCACCAACCCTAACTATCTCCGGCACTTCCCCTACTGCAGCTGCCACATCAGTGCCAGCACCAGCAACACCCAATGCTCCTCCAGCCCATGCCAAGACCTCTATTATGCATCACGATCACACATCACTGCCGACCTGATCTCCGCATGCCCTGCTCCCGCTCTCCTCCTCACCCTAGCCTCGCTGCTGCATGTCTCTGTGCTACCAATACAGGACCTCTGTGCTATGCAACATGTCTCAATCCCCTCTGCCGCCCTGTGTGATCCCTGGGTCTCACCCCAAGTCCCAGCACTGCGACTCGCCACTAGAGACCCAGGCCTGAGTCCTGGAGCCTACCTACCATACAGTATATAAGTCATAGAGTAGTAAGTAGTACTCTAGTCTTGATATTACCATAGCTCTTGTACCTTTTCATTGTGTTTTGTCTCCATCTTGTATTCTCATGCATTCCGGTCTCTATATTTCCACTCTGCTTCATTTCTTATCATACTCACCTCATATCTGCTCCATTCATCGCCTCTATTTGTCTCCTACTCTAATTACACTCTGCTTTACTCATCATCTCTCTGTCAATCTTAGGTTCTCTTGTCTTTTCTGCCTCCAGCCTCCAGTCTCAACTTGTTCTGTTTCCCCTTCCCTTATCTTATCTCAACTCTTTCACCTTTTGGCTTGTTTAATCTCTGCTCTGCCGCTTCCATCCCTGGGACTCGCTAAGTCCCCACACTCATCACCTCATTGAACCCCAGGACTCACTTGCGCACTGGCACTCGCTCGTTCTGCTCTTCTGTCTCCCCAGGACTCGCACCTACCCCCAGCACTCATCCTCCACCATCCCCAGCACTCGCCCCCTACTCCAGCATTACTGGCAATCCTCTACCTACCTCTCCTACCCTGCTTTGGTCTCCTATGCCTCATGCCCCTACCGGTACTCTGCATCTGTGGACACAATGATCACCACGTAAGGTACTTGCCCAGTGGACTGAGCCCCCATGGTCAGCAGAACCTGGCAAAGCTGAGATGTACCATGCTGCACAATTAACATAGTTGATGGACAGCTGTTAGTATAATAAAGATCAATACAACATTCCACTGAATCTGAAGAAGGGAAACATCATCAAGACATCAAAGCATGTTTTCCTCCATAACTTTCACATTGGTGAGGTGAGTTTTTATGATGATATTTTGCTGCTCTGTTCAATAAAGATTGAGTTTGCAGTGATTCTTTAGATAGAAATCACAGATGTGGCTTTGTGCTTCAACAAATCCCTAGAGATGCAATATCTGGTTGGTAAAATCAGGCTAGGTGAAGTCAAATTGGTGGCAGCCACAGTTAATTCTGACAGACTCACATTTAAGCCCATTGCACTGTGATAATGAGCCCTTTGCTGGCTATGAACCTCCATGCCTCCAGACCAGCCTGGGTATTGAGGATAATTATAATCAAATGAGAAAGATTAGACTTGGCCATTGGAAAGAGTTGTACTCCACATCTGTCCATAATGAGTCCAGTCTTCATTTGAGTTCTTTAGCATTTTCCAGAGTGCATTATCAGCACATCCTTGATGACTCAAAGCATTGTGAAAGAGGAACAGACCAGTGGCAAATCTGTGAGTCTTTTTTTCAAATATATCAACGGCTTTGTCTACTTGCTGAATCAAGTTGTCAGCTGTAAAATAGCCATCACATTATTCTTTCCAGCTTTAAATATAAATCTTGTTCTCTACCAATCAAAATGAGTACTTTTTGAATCATTTTACATCAAATTCACATACTTGTCTCCATGCTTGAGTCACCCCCATTCAGTTGTCAAGAAATCAGACACCATCAATGATGTTCCTTCTTCCTTTTTTGCCGCAATGGCTTAACTGACTTGTGCCCCCAGCAGGTCTTGCAGCAATCATTTTTGTAGAATGTCAATTCATTTTAAAAGGCATACTGTGCATTAATATTCACAGAGGATATAGCAAGTGAAATAAATCAGAAGAAAAATTCACGATGACCAGAGTCTAGAGTCCTTGATTGAGCATGGGAAGTTACTTCTTGTTAAAATGATCATATCCAAGAATAGTCTCTAATTTGTCCCACGTATGACACTTGAGCCCGTTATGACTGTGGCCATTGTTTTGGATCCTGGTGGGATGTCAAGCGACTGATGGGGAATGAGTTAAGCGGGGTGTCGGAATCAAGCAGGAAACAAGATCGACAAAAATAAACGTGGGTTCAAGAATATCAACGAAGTCAAGAGAGTAAAACAAACGAAAATGAGAGCAATAACAGAATAGTGGTACGTGGTACTCTATATGACAGCGCAGGTCAATAATTAAGTGAACAAGGCTAAACCAGAGGCTGATATGGGGCAGTAAAGTGTTATAAAGGCGCGAGTTGTGCGGTGTTGTTGTTGTTGTTGTTGCTTGTTTCTAAAACTGATTCTGATTTTCCTATTTCAGAGAGCCTCTCAGGAGATATACATATTCACAGAAAACAGAAGATGGAGGAAATCAAAAGAACACAAAGCCAGCAATAAATAATTGTAGGCCTTCACCGACCTAGAGGAAATTACTTCTTGTTAAGGGATACATTACAAAGTGGTGACTAATATCCCAGGTACGACACTGAACACTGACAATTTGATAACAGACTCTTTGCCCTCAAATGGACAAGAATATATCAACAGATATGCCAAAAATCTTTCTTATCGCATCGCACTCTCACGCTCATCATCCATGAGCTCCGCTTCTCATGCTCGAGGATCTCTCCCACTGCAAAGGGCTTCCTTAGTTCCGCTCACCGTATAACCATTCCAAGTTGCTTCATGATCTTGGGTACTTGAGTGGTTTGAGGGAAGGTTTTAACTACACACTCAATCACCACACTGACAAGACTCATCCAAAGATAGGTATATGGCGTCCGACATTACAACTAAAGGCATCATCTTACACTGGGGTTAGCCACCACGCACGTCGCTTCAGCTCACAGCAAGATAGGCATGTCAAAGCGTTTCTCAGCGCATGTGATACAAACCGAAAATCAGGTACACTTGCGGTGGCGTGTGTAATGGATGACAACACATTGGCTACTTCCCAAGTCAAATGGTATGATCACCTTCGATAAACCGAACTTGATATGACGAGGCTGAGAAAATTCAATTGTTCAAGTAGTTCTAAGACACACCCGAATCCAATTCGCTGATGACATGGATCAAATCTCTCCTATACTCGACCTCCTCGTGTATCGACCTGTGGTCCCTTTAGCTCTATTAGCCCTTGCTTATCTTTTTTACTCCATTGTCCCAGCTACACGCTCCTCAATACAAAATCTCCCGTGTCCTGTCAGTATTCTAGATTTCTTTTTATTAGTACTCCTTGTTATACACTTTTTTCAGTCCGGGGCAGAATTCTTTTGGGGTCACGAAAAGACCGTGTTTGTCAATCAACCTGGAATGGCTTTCAGGAAATGGATTGGAAACTTAGGTCTGATCTTCCGCATCAAGGCTGCATTGGGAGTTGGTCAAGCATTTTAATTGTAAATCCCTCTGAAGTAAAAAACGTACAAATATAGGCTCCAGACATCGTAAGTTGATTCGAAGTGCATCCATACGACATTCCGATATCGATCTGTCCTCAGCTTGTTCTGAGTGACCCTGAAGCCATAACGTACATCTTGCAGAAAAGGATTTATGACTACCGTAAGCGTTTGATTGCGTAAAAGTGGACAAATTACTGACTAACCTTGGGTATGAAGATCATAGTTCGACAGTACGTCCACGCATTGCACGTTTGCTGGGGAAAGGGCTTGGATGGGTCGAGGGTGAAAAAGAGCATAAACGAATGAAGCGCCTTGCAATGCCAGCGCTAAGGTGAGTAATGCCATTCAGGCTGAGTATCACTACGTTCTGATCCCACAGCGCTGAAAACATCCGAGCCATGTCAACGGATGTTACTGATTGTATAGTACAGGTCAGTCAAGGCCATCTTCATGATAGATCTGGAGATGTCCTATTTACGTGCGTCGCAGGTTATTGCTGAATTAAAAGATCTCGTCCAAAAAGATGGTACTGGAACTCGCATCAACGTACTGGATTGGACTGGCAAAGCAACGTAGGAGTCCTTTTTCCTTTGTAGGCACTTTTCCTGATCTCCATCTCAGTCTCAACGTGGTCGGACGTTTCGTAAGGCCAATGTGATGCTTCAGTATCATTTGATCCCCCTTACTATTTAATATAGGCATTTTCGCATGATTTTGAAGGAGGTAATAGCGAAGATGCGCAGAAGATCTTGAACGCCAGAAAATCTGCAGTACCCATAGTCACGCGGTATATCGCCTTCCTAGTAAGACTATGGATTTCACCAAGACATAGATGTACTAACTTGGCCTTAGACTCTGATGCTTCTCCGACGTTTCACAATATTGAATCATTTGCCGAACAATGCTATACAAAGTCAAGGCCTCGCAAAAAGAACAATACAGGTTAGTTTCTCATGCATCATCTAGCGGAAGGAGCGACATCTTCAAAACTTCAAGGCTGGGGTCGCAAGGGAGTTCATACGTCGGAACCGAATTCTTTCGCACAGGAGCCATCATGAAGATTCAAAAGATCTTCTGAGTAGGTTATGTAAGTAGTTGAGGAAAATGATCACTCTTTCAATCTCTTATAATTGCAGTAAATGCTTTAGCAAGAAAACATATAACGATATCAGAAGTGTACGAACACGTGAGTTAGCGTGCTTCATCTATGAATGGGAATTCACAGTACAGTTCGTTAGATATCGACATTTATGTGAGTGGTTTTTAAATGACTGCAAAACTATTCTGGATTGGGCCCAGAATCTCGGGATTTGAAACTACTACTACGGTTGTCGGTTTTGCTGTATGGGAACTGTCTCGTCATCCCGACAAGCAAGCACGCCTGCGTGAGGAACTGCTCGTTGTCAAGAATAAACCTGGTGATAAGGATCTATACGAGCGGCTGCCTTATCTGGATGCCATTCTGAAAGAAACGTCAGTCGTATGCTTTGTTCAGGAAACAGTAACGTTCAAGGCGAATTGCAGTCTGAGATTATATCCAGCTTTACCATACATGGAACGCGTTGCTACAAAGGATGACACATTGCCTTTATCCCAGGTCGTTCCACTATCAGATGGGAGGATGGCGCATACGCTGTCCATTGAAGCAGGACAGGTTTGTGATACGTATTGAATAGTTTGAGATACTCAATCACTTTGCTATAGACAGTTGTTATTCCTATCATTTCTATTCATCGGCAGGACTCTGTATGGCATAACCCTGACGACTTCTACCCTGAGCGTTGGTTGAACCCCTTGCCCGAAGGGAAATTATTGAGCGGCTGGAGCAACCTTCTTGCCTTCAGTGATGGTCCACGCAGCTGTATTGGTGCACGCTTGGGTATAGTTTCACTTTCATGGTCCATGACTCAGTTGAAATCAATCTCCTTCAGCCCTTTTCAATGCAAAGGTTTGATTGAAGCTACTTCTTTACCCTCTGACTGATTTAATATAGGTCATCATCAGCTCTCTTGTCTCAAACTTTATAATAGAAGATGCAGGAGGAAATGTTTCACTTAAGATTGTATCTAGCCTCCAGCCCTGGACACAAACTACCGGAGATGATCCTGGACAGAATGAGCTTCCAGTGATTTTGAAAGCCCTCTGAAGTCATCATTGTTACTTGTGTGCTGGTATTGTGTACGTGGTGCAGTACTTTAACGTGTATAGCAGCATGACCAACCCATGATTTAAGCAACCATCAACGTTTTGCTTGCACTAGGTCATTGTGTAGGATGAAGACTGTTAGTTCATGTAACTTCCAACGTGAAATGTTAGTTCTGAATGAAAAGCATTTTTTGTGTGATAAGCCTCTGTAAACTTTCCCCAGTAGCAGATAAGGAGAAAGGTGTCCTGGCAGTACTTGGAGCACAAGTTGAATATCTCAATATTTTTCAAAGAATTTGCTTTCCTAATTGTCTCTAGATCTCAATATATCATTTCTAATTTGATTACAAAGATGTGCCAGGCCTTTATTCAGCCTTCAATTGATGCCTCAAAGTCTACTTTAAAGTTCATTTGCTGTTGGCTTGTTCTCTTTGGATTTCTCTCTGCCAGGTGACTAGTTACCACTGTGCCCACTGTTGCTTGTCCACCTTTTTCTTTCATGACACCAGCACCTGCTCATCCTGCCTTTTGTGAAATTTCCATGCAAATCATAGTTTGGACAATGTGAAGAGAAGTTGTCCAGGGTTAATTTGGGTAACCTCACTGGTCACTTGCTTTATCTCATTGCTTCACTCTCATTGTCTCTAACTCATAAATACCTGCAGGTGGTGTCAACATCTTCATTCCTTCTTCTATGGCTCCTGTGCTTGACTCTACCACAGATTTCTCTAAACCTGTGGATTGGAATGATCTGATTCTTCTACTGACTTCAGTGGTACCTTCACTGCCATCTGGCTTGTTTATGGGCCTCTCTACTTTGACTCCAGCTCTATCTTCCCTGATGGTCATTGACTACACCTATGGTGTAACTGAGTGGTTACCTAGTCCTCTGTGTGCATCTATGATGCGTGCTCATAGTTTATGTAAGACCAACATCTTGTATTCACAACATATTTAGTCTAATCCAAGAATTTGGTCTGATTCAGCTACTGCATAAGCCACACAAGAGTGTTCTGTCTATAGCCAATGGCTACATTTTTTTTGAAATCTTCTGCTACCAGCTTTAGACTTTGGCTTGTGATTATTATTCTAGGGAACACTCATCAAGCTTTGCAACTTCTTTTGGCCATGTCAACAACTTGTTCACATGACCAGCTCTTATAAACAGCCACCTGGCTCTGGCTTTGCAGAGCCAGGTAATGCTTCTGAAATTGGTGAGACACCCCCAGCATCAATATACTAACCCCTACTGAATTGGGAGAACAAGGCAACTCATGATATGAGTGAGAGCTTTGGAATACCAGGCAGGTTATCCATATCATGGATGAAGATACTTTTAAACCCTGGTTCTAGAACAGGGAAGAAATTGTTTGCATCAGGGTCATTGCCACCTGTGAGACATCTGCCCTTGTTGCTGTATCTGACTTTTCCGAAGTGCAGTGCACTCTCTTGGAAAGCTATGAGCAAAGCCACTCAGTACCTAGATCTTACACAGAGTAGTGCACTGGCACATAGTACAACATTCAGGACTATACAGCCAAAACAAGGGGCTAGAATCATCAGGAGAATTTTATTTTGAGTCTATATTGACTTTTACTTGCTCTGCCCCCCTGCACTTCAGTCCGCCCCCTTACACCATTTTCTGGGACCACAAGAAAGGAAGACTTTGGCATTGCATCAAAATAAAGGAAGTGTCAGGGGGCTCAAATCACTAGGAAAATCCTTGAAGGTGAATGCAATGTTGCAGCATGTACTGTCAAGTAGTGTGGGGTGTGTGAGACCAGGAGTGGGACAAAAGATGCAAGCAGCAGGCAAGTGGGGAACACTGGTCATGCCAGGGTCAAGGATGTTGTCACGACCCGCTACCGACTCTTGGGACTCAGCCCCGGCCCCGGGGCTCCAACCCTCCCAAAACCACCCCCACGACCGCCCCAGGCCCGGACTGCTACTTGGCCAACTCCCCCGGCCATCACTGCCCATCACCGCCCGTCAACGCCACCAGCCAACACCACCTGCGGCATCTCCGGCCATCACCGCCATGAGTCTTGATGCTGGAGATCAAGAGACTGTGGTGAGTGGAGGGGACTTAGCAAGTCTTAGAATTAGAAATAAGGGTGCAGAGATCTAGCTGAGGCCAAAAAGGAAGGAGTCAAGACAAGAAACAGAGTGGAGATGAAACAAGACTAAAGCCAAGAACAAGAGAGAGAGAGAAATTTAGAGACTTGAGATGGAGAGAGAAAGAAGCAGAGAGATAGATTGGACAGAGTACAAAATAAGTAGAGATGAGAGAAGCAGGATGATCTGAGACAAGTATGAAGCAAGATGAAATGAAGTAGAGTCAAAAATAGAGAATTGAAACACAAAGCACAACACAAGCCAAACAGAAATACAAATAGATTTCAGGATAATGTACCAGATGCTACACTACAACTTATATATGAGAGATGGTAGGTAGGCCCAGTGACAAGTTGTGGTGCTGGGGCTCATGATGAAGCCTAGAGATCATGCAATGGGGCAGTGGTTGTTAATATAAGCTGTGCAGCACAAAGGAAGCTCTCAAAGGAAGAACCTTGGTTTGAAAGTACAGAAGGCATGGAATGTTGAGGAGGCAAGGAGGTGAGCAGGAAGGGGAATGGAGTGTGGAGGTTGGACCAGGGATGATGCATAGTTATGGTGTGTGATGAGCACTTGGTGGGAGCCAGAGGGAGCCTTGGCATAGGCCAGAGGAGCACTGAGGATTGCTAAGGCAGGCACTAATGTGGTGGCTCCAAGTGGATGAAGTGCTGGCAATTGCCAGGGCTGGTGCTAATGTGGCAGCAGTGAGTGATGATGGCTGAGAAGTGCTAGAGGTGGTGGTAGCTTGTGGCAGTGATGGGCGGTTATGGCCAAAGGCTGCCAGGGAGGGAGGTAGCAATGGTGGTTGCCAAAGGGTCAATCATATAGTGGTCCAGGCCCACGACATTGTATGTGCTGGTTTGGAAAGGTGGAGGTCTTGGGGCTGGGGCTGAATACTGGAGGTGGGCAGCAGGTTGTGACATTACCCCCCTTCAGTGTTAACAGTGTTAAGACCCTTGAGATGTGTGGCGATTGTAGGTGGCTGTGCTGCTTCTGAGGTCAAAGTTAAAGTTTGGTGGCTATCAAGAAGTCTCATATGCAATAGAAAGGAAAAAAACCTCTCCAAAATTTTTACCATTCTCTTCCCATATCTTCCTTGCCCTTATCTTTGTCTCCTACTCCCCCACCCTCCTACAAGAGCAATATTGGCACATGGGTGGTGTACAAGAAGCATCAGGCCTTGTTTGAGCAGTGCCAGAACTGCTGGTGTGCAGAAGTGGCACATTATGAGTCTGATGTCTCCCAGTGGTTTAACTCACTGATTGTCATGTTCACTCAATCTTTTCTCTCCCAGTGATTGCATGATTGCTGTTGGTTGCACTCAAGGCCGCTAAGCTGCAGAAAATTGTTTAAAAGTAGCATAATGATTACTCTACATGTAGACTCAAACTCTGAAGTCCCTCCGCAATTAACGAATGAGCAGTACACTATTGCTAGACTCAGAGTGATGCATGGGAGGGATGCAATGTCAAATGAGCAAGCAGCTGTGATCCTCCTTCAAATCTGGAATACCGGGAAAGAAGAGTGCAGAGCGACATGGGAGAGGGAAAGGGAAGAAAGAGAAAGAGAGGCAAGAGAACAGAGGAGAGAGGACAGTAGAGAAAACAGCCCAGGCAGGAATGCAGAGGAAGTCACTCTTCCTTTGAAAGGGGGGTCACCAGCAGCGGAAAATCTGGGGCCCAAGTTTGTATCAGGGAAGCTGGTGCAGGAAAGGATCAAGTACCCACCAGCATCCTTTGCGATGAAGAAGCTGAAGGAAAGGGAGTACATTGAGCTAAGCTATTTCACTCTTGAAGCTTGGGCAGAAGCGGTGAAATTAGAGTCAACAGCATCCCTAGACAGATTTACACTGACTCAAGAAGACATGACTCTTTCGCTGAAACCAGCAACAGGAAAGAGAGCAAAATCAAGAGTAATCCAAGATGAGGATGTCACGACCCGCTACCAACTCCTGAGACTCAGCCCCAGCCCTGGGACTCCAACCCTCCCCAAAACAACCCCCACGACTGCTCTGGGCCTGGACCGCTACCTGGCCAACCCCTGCAGCAGCCTCTGGCCATCACCACCCATCACCACCACCAGCCACCGCCACTCCTGGCATTTTCTCGGCCATCACCACTGTGATCGCCACATCAGCGCTGGCCTTGGCTATCACACCACCCATAACTGCCACATCAGCACCGGCATCGGCAACACCTGACACCCCCAACCTGAGCCGAGACCCCCATCATGCATCATGATCACGCATCACCGCCGACCCAACCTCTGCATGCCATACCCTGCTCCCGCTCCCGCTCCCCTCCTCACTGCCCCACCACCATGTGTCTCTGCATTCCCAGTGTGAGACCTCCACACCATGTGACATGTCTCAGCTCCCACCCCACCCTGCACAGCCCCCAGGTCTCACCCCAAGCCTTGGTGCCATGACTTGCCACTGGAACCCAGGCCTGAGCCCTGGGGCCTACCTACTGCGTAGTATATGAGTTGTAGAGTAGTAAGTAGTACTCTAGTCTTCATATTACTGTAACTCCTGTACTGTTTCATTGTGTTTTGTCTTTGTCTCGTCTTTCTGTGTGTTCTGGTTTTGTTATTTCCACTTTGCTTCATTTCTTATCGTACTCATCTCATATTGTCTCCTTGCATTGTCTCTATTCATCTCTTACTCTGATTTCACTCTGCTTTGCTCCTCCTCTCTCTCTCAATTCCAAGTTCTCTTGTCTCCTCTGTCTCTGGTTCACAATCTCGACTTGTTCTGTTTCCTTTCCCTTGATCTTATCTCGACCCTTTCCTCTTTTGGCTCACTTAATCTCTGTGTCTCTGTTTCCATCCCCAGGACTCGCTAAGTCCCCATGCTCATCATCTCCTTGAACCCCAGGACTCACTTGCACACCAGCACTTGCTCGTTTTCCTCATGTATCCCTGGGACTTGCGCCTACCCCCTGGCACTTGTCCTCTACCCACCCTAGCACTCACCCACTCATCTGGCACTACCAGCACTCCCCAGCACACCTCTCCCACCCTGCTTTGGCCTCCTACGCCTTGCGCCCTACCGGCGCTCTGTGTCTGTGGACACGGTGATCACCACATAAGGTATTTGCCCAGTGGACTGAGCCTGTGGTCAGCAGAACCTAACAGAGGACCTCACTTGGGAACTGATGAGTCTAGCATCTATAGAGTTCCTGGATCTAATCCTACAAGAAAAGTGGCCAAAGAGGATGCTGGAAGCGATGCACACCTTCTTCTTCAAGTTGACTCACCACAAGTTTGCAATGAGGGAGTCAATGGAAACAAAGTCTTGTTGCTCTATCAAGGCAGAGTGCGAAGAAAATGGCATTTCCAGATAAAAAAACCCGCCACCAAGCAGAATCTTTGACATTGGAGTGATAAAGGAGCACCTGTTGAGGTCTCTGAAAGATGAAGTATACAATCTCAGGAGAGAGGCCACTATGTCAAGTCAGTAGATCACAACAGGCTACTGAGGACACATGTAAGCTGACAGGTAATGCTCTTGCTCTCTACCTTGTTTTGCTTTCTCCATGGGCAAATGGATCATTTTTCATTCCCTTCACAGGCACTCTAATTGCATCGACATTTCATGCACCCATTCTGTGATGTGATCTGCCTGTGCATAATCCCATGCATGCTGGGTGCATCATGGGCCTTATGCACATCACGCACTACACCAGGGCTTTAACTGCCTTGTACCCTGCCTTAATGTGTTACTTCATCACACTTGGCATTATCTCAATGTGTGATGACCACGTTAACAAAATCGGCATAATATACTGCACAAAATCCATTATGATTCCCAAAAAAAAAACCTTGATATCCATGGGCCTTGACCACACCACGCTGTTCATTGAATATTCGCACCTGCAGAGGTTGTTGCATATAAGCAAGAGTTGGCCACTGCAGCGTTGGCATCCAGGCCCAAGAAAAAATGGTCAGCCTCTCCAGAAGCAAGCAAAGAACCCAGAAATTTGAGGAGATGAAGAACTGAAGGGTTTTTTCAATCCCATGCAGGTCAACCAGCCAACAGGGCAACATCTCCCAATGTGGCCTGTGCAGTTTGCTTTGGTCGGCACATGCACAACATCTGGAGGTGCGCAGCCAGAGTGCTATGGAGCGGCAAGTGGGCTTGGATCCACAGAAACCAGAACAACTGTCTGGTCAATCCAGAAGGATCATAAATCTGTACATACTGGCAAAAGTCCAAGGGGTGCCAGAACTCTCCACACAATCACAAGCACAAATGTTCAGGATGTGGAAAGATAGATCACGGCGCTCAAAGATGCCCTCAGGCACAACCGATTTAAATTTGCCATGCTGTACCACTTGGAAGCCTGGCAAGCACATATCAGGAAAGCTAGCATCAAGACGCTGTACCCTGACCTTGCACAAAAGCTGGAACAAGGATTTGATGCAGGAATACCGGCCATCAATGAAACCTTTGTGCCTGATAACAAACCCTCCATTGTGGAACTCTCTGAAGAATTCTGGAAGGTCACACAGATTGAGTTTGACAAAGGTAGATACTTGGGCCCGTTTACAGAGTCCCAAGTGGAGGACATCTTGGGCCCATTCCAGACTTCACCTTTATGGATCATCCTAAAACCCAACAAACCTGGAAAGTTCAGGCTCATTCAGGACTTGTCGTACTCACACTCAAGCACAAAAGGCCCACCTTTAATCAACAGCGTGATCGATGCGTCACAATTTCCATGCACCTGGAGTACATTCAGGGTGGTCTTCATGCTCATTGCAAAGCTTCCACCAGGTTCACAGGCAGCCATCAGAGACATGCAAGAAGCATACCGGACAATCCTGATCCATTCCAGCCAATGGGCTGGGATGGTGGTCAAGCTGCCGGGCCATGATCAATTCGCTCTGGACACCATGGACTGTTTCAGCCTGGCCTCTGGATGTGGATGCTACAGAGAAGTGGGAGATGCCGGAGTGCAGATCATCAGAGCCAATGGGCTTGGGCCAGTATCCAAATTGGTTGATGACCACATATTTTTCAGAATTAGAAAAGAACACATGAAAGGCTACAACGCTGCACATGTGAGGAGTGTTGCCCAAATATGCTCAGAAGGGGGAGGAGACATGAAAGAGGGAGAGTCTGGTTCAAAGGAGCAAAGAATCCCCATGACCAGACAGAAGAGTTTGACGAAGATATGTCACAACCGATTCAAGACTACTCATCAACTCTCCAAGGTCCAGAGAGGATGAGCTGTACACCTATGCTATCCAAGATCTCGATGAGCTATCCAAGGAATTGGGCATTCCATGGGAAAAAAGCAAAGACACACCTTTTAGTGACCAGGCACACTATATTGGGTTCAACTGGAACATACAAGCATGAAGAGTCAGCATTTCAGCAGAAAAGAGAGCCAAATACTTGCAAGTGATCGAAGATTAGGAGACCCGAAAGGTTCACATGCTGGAAGAGGTCCAGAAGCAAGCTGCTACATGCCTCACTCGTGGCCCCCGCAGGGCAGGCATATCTCACTAACCTGGAAGCCTTCATGGGTATATTCCATCACAGCCCTTTCATGCTGCGTTCCCCACCAAGACGTACTCCAGAAGACCTGCGATGGTGGCAACAATTACTATCTCAACCAGTGGATAGAGGAATTAACGGACTGCAGCCTTTACTCGACTGCCAAGCCTTCTCAGATGTGAGCTCTGAGACAGGGATCGGGATCACAATTGGGAAGCGCTGGAGGGCCTGGAAACTTGTGGCAGAGTGGAAAGCAGACGGCCGAGACATCAGATGGGCAGAAGCAGTTGGATTCGCACTCCTCGTTTCGATCGACGAAGACATAAAGAGAGTATTTGAAGTCATGAATGTGGCATGGGCAGAATCAACAAAAGAAACTTACGGCACCAGCCTGCTGATCTACCACGTGTTTTGCGACGATAGGAACATCCCAGAAGAGGCTCAAGCCCCAGCATTTCACAATGTCCTAGAAGCCTTCCTGGCCACGGTCGCAGGTGCATACTCCAAGGCAGCAATAGAAAACTTTGTAGCCAGGGTTCGCGCCTGGCACATGTTGCATAACCTGCTGTGGACAGCAAATAGTAGCAGAGTTCAGACGATGCTGAAAGCGGCAGAGAGAATTGCCCTGGCCGCTTCCAAAAAGAAGAAGAGGAAGCCCTGCATGCCCTCCTTTCTTGAAGCAATGCACGAGCAGCTGAGCATAGCTACAAACCATCCAGAACCATTAAACATCACAGTGTTTGCTTGCACTACAATGTGTTTCTACTCAGCAGCACGCCTGGGTGAGTTCACCATACCTACCCTAACGTCCTTCAACCCCAGCGCACATGTAAAACCTTCAAACGTGTCGTTAGCGACCAACAGGGAAGGAATGCAGGTGACAACTTTCTTCCTGCAAAGGACAAAAAGTGCCACCCAGGGCGAAAACATATCCTGGGCAATGCAGCATGGAGTCTCAGATCCACAGAAAGCACTACGCAAACACATGGAAGTCAACAAACCAGATCAGGAAGGACCGCCATTTGCATACCGCAATAAAAGGGGGAAGAGCACCCTGTTGACCAAGAAAAAATTCTTGGCTGTGTTAGCCTTTTACTACTACATGCACTCATCTCGTAGTTTACTCGCCTGTGCCGGCTTGAGTGCGGTTTTTCCTTTTCGGGATCCGTGCGAAAGAGCTAGGGCGACCAAATAGTATCTATTTGCCCGCGTCTACAGCTTTTTTCAAAAAAATATATATGCATGCGGGCCGCCCTATCCGCACTAAATAACACGCGTATACACCTTCAGTCACAGAATCACACCCACCACGAGCAGAGAATAGCAGAGGGAGCCCAAGCCATGTAATCAGCCCATGACAGGTTTTCACACGTGATCACCCTCGATACAAACGTAGATAAACATAGTTACAAGCGACACCCTTCCACGAGTCAATCACGGTTGAATCCATTCTACCATGGATGGGATTTGTTCTCCGTGGCCTGCTACTCTCAAATCGATGCTCAAAACCGTCAGTCTCGTCATTTCTCGAAAGCCGGTAAATCCCATGTCGTCAATATCAACTGGATATTACTGAAATGCTCATACTCGTCCAAATGAAGGTTTTCAGTTTCCCAGCGTCTAATCCGACATCTTCTATTCCCATATATCGCACAAATTTGCGTTATAGCCCTCAGGGCTCCCCGTCGACACCTGTAGACAGTGCGTTCTGGTTTGACCATATCGGCTTGTGCTACATTCTCGTTTTGTGATGCCTCCTAGGCGATTGGTCTTTCTATGATTACTTCAACTCTCCAGATAATATTGTCCTCAAACCATCAAGTAGTACCCCTCAACGTCTCGCTCATGCACATCGCTCGCAGAGGGATCTTACGAGGTGCTGTTGTATCTGCCATTGTCCCGTTAGAGCTAGTGCATCTCCTTCTCTTACCTGCACGTAGCTTACGTGATGCATTAGGATACTTCTTCAAGTAGCCCAATTCACCGGCGGATTATGGTGAGTCGATCTTATTTCCTTCTGCAGTACCGAGCTATATGCAAGATGGACGCATATATTCCACCTTCGTCTCCACATCAATACAAGTCGACCATGCAAGTGAGTACTTGTATCCTGCACGTCGAGATTCGTAGCCTATCGTATCAGGATTTGCAACGTAGCCCAACAGCATCCAAAAACCTTCTCAGATCTCGTCAGAACAGGACCACGAAAGAATTGGAAACAGCGTCTAGACATGCGACTGAGAATGTCGCAAGTGTCACCTCTCTTGTATGATTACACAGTTCTTACAGTGGTCGCATAGGTCTCGATCCAGGGCGACAATCGTGCGGGTGGATCCCACAAGCCCCTGAGGCGGAGCATGCGCATTGGGGCAGGTTTGGTTGGCTCAGATTACTGTACACATTCATGTCCTCTCCTGACACACATTCTTCAGGTACAACGTAGCCAAAGTGGTCTAACCACAAACTCGGATGAGACGAACGAAACACGCATACACGCACCCGGCCCGCATACGCAGATCCACAACACAAAGGTAAAAACTTCGTCTATCACCTTTGATCTCGACTTCTTATGTACGTCCGCAGCTACAAAGAACACAAGTTCCTGCGCGTCGACCACAAACAAGCTCACCCTCGTTTTCCGGCCAGTCGAGGTACTTTGAATTAGAACTTTCTCCTATCATCGAGAGCCCCGCGACTACGGCCCCACTTGCTCCGAGTGCTGTTATAAGCGGGGAAGGCCAAGGCATGCTTGCGTATTCGCCGGTTGGAGATAGCCCTCCTCGTACTTGTGTGAGCCTGGGAGATATGGTCCTCCTGGTATGTCGTACAGCCTTCTTTGTCTGACGTTCTTCGGGTTTGTAGCTTCTCCTGTGCATTCATGCTTTGATGTTCTCCTTCTGGCTACTTTTTAAAAGTGTCGATGACCGACAAACTCTTTCCTGATACTCGGTAGACATTGGACTTTTGACCTTGCAAGAGTGATTCCTCCGATGTCGACTGGAATATGAGGCTTCTTCCTTGGCTCACTTTTCCCTTTTGTGTAGCCGAATCAAACGGAGCAACCTGAAGAAACTTTCCAGTCCGAAACCGGGGATTCGGTGATCATGACGTACGATTTACACTCTCATCTGATGACAGGTACGCTTTTCTACAGCTTGCGTAGTCCCCTCTGTCTTTGATTTGGGTTGGGATCTTGAGATTCTTTGAACAAAAGAAATACCTATCTTGCCACCCTAAGTCGAAACGAACATACTTCCTCCGCAAGGATTCCGGCAGTGGTTCTGACTGTCCCGACGCCGGACCTTTCGCAATCCTCCCAAGACGGTAATGGCAGCTCCAAAAAAGTGCAACAGGACGAACATTTGACTGGAGGAAAGTTGGAAGGCCGTTTTTCTCTTGCATCGCCTGCTTCGGGACCCGCTGGATTCTATGGTGGACTGGGCGAAGGTTTAGTCACTGAGCACAGTCATACTCAACCTCAGCCCCGTACTCCGGTGTCAAGAACGAGAAATAAGCTGTTTCGTCGTAGCGTGCACAGCAGTATTGGTCGCGGACGGCGTGCTTTGGATACGTTCCTAGGTCTCTTCTCTCGACGACGCTCTCTTCCCGCTGGTCTTGGGTCTTTTGCTGGCGACATTTCAAAGTCCACTGCCGATTCTGGACGCCGGCGAGGGTTGGATCTTTCGTTTTCCTCGGCGTCGAGCCGACGGTTTGGTAGCCCCCGCCAAGAGTTAAGTAATCGTCCTGGGCGAGTGTTCCGAGAGGTGTAGACATGTGGTGAATGTGATGATACGCAGCGTTACAGCTCGCTGTACAATACAGATGTTAGTTTCCGATTGAGCCTAAAGTGTACAAGGCTTCTTTGTATGAATTGTATCTGCCATTCCTCGAACATGGACCCGAACATCTGGTTGTGTCTGGCACGTGTCTCCCTATTCGGAGCTCACTTTATCTAGAAAATTTTTGATCTCGTTCAAACCATTAACTTGAGCAAGAACGAGCCCCAGACTTTGCGTGTTACTCTGTCTATACTAGCTTGGTTATCCATTTGTAGAATCTCATCTGAGTATTGGAGTTGGAAGGAGGCCATAGGTATGTGATCGGAAGAAGACAACGGGTCACGCTTTTCAAATGAAATTGGGTACCATACCACCGTTTCGTCGTCGTCCACTGCGTCGGGTTAGTCGTCTTACTTCTGAATCTACTCCACACTTATGCTCCGCTCCCCTCTTGTCTGTCCGCATCCACCATGCCAGCCAGCATCCTCCACCGCGATCCCTCTCGCGCCCACAATGCCGCCCAGACGTCGAAACGCAGGCTCGCAGAACGTGTACGATCGATGGGCAAGATAGTGGCCCATCATCTCAAGAGCCATACTGGTGTTGGAATCGTCTGTGCTGTCGCGTATTTCGATCCGTGAGTTTGGTCCGGCTTTTCGTTGTCTGATAGTAATCCTTGTCTACCCAGGGGCAATTGGGGAGTGGATCTGCAGGCGGGGTCTCAGTATGGTTATCGCCTTCTTTTCGTTGTACTCCTCGCTGGCATCTTTGCAGTTTTCCTTCAGGTACGTGTGGATTGGTTTGCTGTCCGACTGATTGTTAAAAGAAGAATAGGTGCTTGCGAGTAGGCTTGGATGTGTAACTGGTCTCGGCGAGTTTTTTTTCCTTGAACATCGCATCAGTCGTACTCATGTACCTCACAGATTTAGCATCGCATTGTCGATTGCTACTACACAGTCGGCCCAAAAATCCTCTCCTCTACCGTTGGCTCGGCTTATACCCTCTCTACGTCCTATCGGAAGTCGCTATCATCGCGACAGATTTGGCAGAGCTGCTCGGTTCCGCAATCGCCTTGTGCATGCTTTTTCCTAAGCTTCAGCTCTGGCATGGCGTACTTATCACCGCATTTGACGTCTTTATCCTCCTATTGTTCGGGGACCCCCTTCGAGGACGGCCTGTTCGCATGTTTGAGTTTATCATCGCAGGACTGGTGCGTCCACCACTTCAAAACAGACTCTTCATGACACCCTATTTTCATTCCAGGTCCTTGCAGTCCTAATATGTATTGTGATTATCATCTCCAGGGTTTACGTCGATTGGGCGAAAGCTTTCGAAGGATATCTTCCCTCCAAATACGTCTTCTCATCGGGCGCCCTCTATACCTGTAGGTGATCACGTTTCATCAACGCGTAATCTTCCTGACGACACGTATGTAGCGGTTGGTATCCTCGGTGCGACTGTCATGCCTCACAGTCTATTCTTGGGCTCTGCGCTTGCAACCCAGGACCGAATCACCCCCGCTTCGCAACGCCCTGGCGCTCTCCTACGAAAGGATACTGACGACTCACAAATGTCATACGAACCCAGCCCCAGCGTCCCTATCGACTCTCCATCGCGTGCCGTGTCTAATCTCCCGGGGAAATTCGCCTCTCTGTTCCGCGCACCCCTTCAGAGCGACTATACGACCAGTGCGACGCGCCACGCCGATTGGGAAAATAGGCCGTACGCGTTTGTGAAATCCCATATCTATCACGGGATCGCGGATGTGGTGATTAGCTTGTTTGGGTTTGCTGTCTTGATCAACTCTCTGTAAGTCTTCTTTCCCTGCTGTCATCTGCTGCCTGGCTGGTGTTGATCCAGTGATAGTATCTTAATATTGGCAAGCGCGGTGTTCTTCTACAGCGGCGCTGAGCGCGATGCTGAGGCCCCTGCGAGCCTCTTTGATGCGTATGATCTCATTCGCAACTTGGTAGGAAAAGGTACATATATGCGTCTTTTCTCTATCGCGATCGTATCGTCTTATGCCTCTTCAGGTGCAGCGACGTTGTTCGCCGTCGCTCTCCTTGCAGCCGGACAGGTACGTTTCCTTCGTTTTCATTCTTTTCACATCGTTCCTCAAAAATCCACAGAGTTCATCCATAATCTGTACAGTCGCAGGCCAAGCAGTCTCAGAAGGCTTCCTCCAATGGCGGACATCCGTAAGTCCCTCCTTCCGCACGACGTATCCCAATTTTCACCCCATCCCACGTCCCGTAGCCCGCCATTCGCAGGATTATCACGCGCCTCATCGCCATCGTGCCCTCCATGGTCGTAGCCATCGCAGTTGGACGACCAGGCATCGACGCCCTCCTCGTCATCTCCCAAGTAGTCCTTTCCATCGTCCTCCCGTTCATCATGGTTCCCCTCATCTACTGCACCTCGTCCAAGGCAGTCATGAGTGTGCGCAAGACACGCGACGATGGCGTGTCTCCTGCGCTGCCGTTTGATACTGCGCTGCGGAATATGGGTCCGCGCCAGCGTGAAGACGCGGAGGTGGAGGCGGGGACGGATGAGATGGTTGATTTTAGCAGTGGGTGGTTCGCGACGGGTATTGGCGCGATGATTTGTTTGATCGTTGCGGCGGCGAATGTGTATGTGATTGCTAGTCTTGCTCGAGGAAGCCACGGCTAGGGGGTGAACCTAGAATTTTTCTTTCCCTAGAACTTGTATAATAGACAAGTTATGTTATGCCGTGGGAAAATGTTAGGCCGATCGACCTTCTCACCGGTTATAATCCAGGCCTCAGACCACAGTTATTTATTGTTTGACTAGCGTTACTTTTCCGTGAAATACATTGGACACTCCTGAAAGTACTGGACTATCCTCACTCCCCCACTTTTCCCCAGTTCGTCGAGTCTGCTGATACGTAAAGTCAAGGTTTGACCCTGTCCCTACAATTACAGGTTGAACGAATACTCGGTCACCGAGATCCATCACTGACGACGCATCTTCCTTGTACACGACGCCGTGGGATCTCGGGCGCTCCCTGTTTCTTTTTTGTATCCTTTTTCAGCTTTTGACACGGTGATTACATTATGTAACCTCATTTTCTTGCCCTCATGTTCACAAGATAATTATTAAAACACAAAACTGTTACGGCGTCGATCGATTTAAAAGATGATTCCTTTGTCTGTCCTGCTCAAGCTCCAAGTAGCGGTCACTCCTTGATGCTTGGGTAGGACGTGAAAGCTGCGGCTGCGGGTCTGGCTTCTCTGGACTGGTCTTGTATCAGAACTTCTCGAAGTCCTCTAAGCGCCCAGGCAACGTGTTGTTCGTTATATATTCCTACTACAGGTTTCCTTTCCTCCCGCAAGCTCACATCATGCCACGGACAGGAGGCAGTCGCAATCGCAACCGAGGCGCTGCTCGTCAAGGGACTCTCCCAGCCAATCCCGACGTTAGCTCACCGCCGTCGTATACTTCGGTATCACTGATGAGGACTCTAGGATGCATTGAACGAATTCTTTGAAAACCGTGACGGATTCTCACATAATCCTTCCAACCCTGTGTGGAAGGAGTTCCGTCGTCTAGCCCGCTACCTCCATTGGACCAGGGAGGAAATAGCTACGCAGAAAGAATATTTCAAGGATGTGCTTGTACAAACTTTTAACCACATGTACGGCACGGATGAGAATAGCTTAGAATCTTGGACGGCCTTGTGTCATGTCCTACAGATTGCGCCTGTCCCAGAAGGGCTGCATGCCTGTCGAGAGGTGCGTATTTTCCGTCGCCGCGTCAAGTTCAAACTAATCTCGAACAGGCCGTTAAAGCAGTACATGTCAACCTTGTTGATTTGGTCGAGCATCCTCAAACCGGAGAGCCACTCCTGCTCTTCAACAGCGAGGCTGAACTAAGCGAGTATACACAAGAAAGCGGAAAATTCTTCCCGAAAGAGAGTGCATACGCGGGTGGTTTACTTAAACACCTGCTACGCCATATCTTAAATCCAAGAACTGGACTTGGCGCTTCGAGCAGTACAAGGCGTAGGCGTATCCGACGCTGATCTGACATGGAACACTTACAGAAAGCTTCAGTATGTCTTTTCCATCGTGCGAAAAGTTTGATACCATCCATTCCTGACCGATCCTAGTCTTCTCGCTTGTCATGACAGTTGTAGCGTATCAGATGAATTTACGAATTTTTATCCTTCTTGGTCATGAGGGTTCCGCTATTACTACACTTGACTCGGCTCCACTCAAGTTTTGCCATTGATAGCCTGTGAACTTGTGCTTACTTTCGCCATCCAATCACCTGATCTTCCTGGTATTTATGCGATGCCAGGGCTGGGTGGTGTCCGGACTCTTTTAGGACCCTGGGCACTTCCTGCTTCTCACCATATGATTCTTCTATTGTTACCCACGTCTTCACAGAACTGGATACCCCTGCTGATCTTCTCCAAAAGAACGTCCTTTTCAGTCTTGTCCTTTAAAGTTTTGTAAACTTCCTGTATATCCTGAAGAGGCTTGTCGTGGTCCAGGTGGTCCATCCATGTTACTGTGATGTCGGCACTTCTCCAGATTTTCGGCATACTTGATGTATATTGCAACCTCTATGGCCCCTGTTCTTCAATTCCCACAATGTCACAACAAGGAGGAAATGACAATCAGGGTACTGCTCGTCAAGCGTCTCATGCATCACTTGTCATCCCGCCTAATTCAAATGTTCGTATCCTTTCCGCCTTCCCATTCTCAATAGCTGTACCTCACGTCTGGATCGCGATAGGCTGCATTGATAGAGTTCTTCAAGGACCGCGATGGGTTCTCGTATAATCCTTCTAAACCTGCATGGCAGGAATATCGCCGTTTAGCTCACCACCTCCAATGGGACAAGGAGACGGCCGAGCACCGAAGCTTTAAGACCGCACTTGTGAGAACCTTTAACGATACATATGGCATGGACGAGAACAGCTTGGAATCATGGACGGCCTTGTATCGTGTCCTCCATGTTACCCCTATTCCAGAGGACGTGTTGGCATGTAAAAAGGTCTGTATCTCAAACCGCAGAGACATGTTTCTTGCTAGATCCGGAAAATAGGCCATCAAATCAGTATTTGTCAATCTCGTTGACTTGGTTGACCATTATCAGACCGGAAAACCTGTTCGACTCTTCAGCACGGAGGTGGAACTAAGTAAATATACCCAAAGAACTCGGAAATTCTTTCCAAAAGAGAATGTTCATGCAGGCGGTCTGCTCAAGCACCTACTTCGTCAGATTAATAAACCAAGAATGGGGCTCGGTGCACAAGGCCCCAGAAGACGGAAGCGTCGCCGACGCTGATTTAACCATACGGGCAACGCACATCAAGAACGCGCCTGTATTTCATTTCTTGTTCTCATTCCGCTTACACGACTAAATATTACTTCTATGACCTTCTTGATAGTAGGAGATTTCCAACCGCTTTCCCAATTGGTTTTAACCGCAACCTATTGAGTTATCACATCCTCATTGTCACGGTATTGCATTTTTTGTTCCAATGAATTGATACGATCTTACCAGAAATGATCATAAGGGCAAAATGAACTCAAAACTTGGAGAACGCCGTTTCATTCACACCTTTCCAAATATTTACACAGTTTTGAAGCCTTCTTTATAAAATTATCACTGTGACCCTTATCGGCGTTTCTATCCAGTACAGACTTGTAAGGTTCGACTCCATCTGACCCTATGTTGCATCAAATGACCTTGACACCTGCTTTTCTCAATATAGCTGTAAACTCAATCAGATTATGGCCATGCTCACCTTGAGCTGACTGGCTAGACACATCTTCATTGCATGTACGTGTTGAATTGTATAGAAAAAACCCTTTTGAACAGATTAGGCACACCATGATGTTTGTGATCCTGGATATCTTCCATTCTTCTGATCTCTTCACCATCCGTCCCTGCGCAACAAGTGAAACGGATTAAGATTCTCACTAAGTTCGGTCATCCGAGAGCATTCCTGAACAAGGTGTTATATGTCCTCAGAGTTCCAAAATGTAAGTAATAGGAACATATTAAACATGTCCTGGTGCCAAGCAGACGGAAAACCAGTGTAACACGTGGCAGGAACGCTTGACCGCGTGCCAGGGGTCTCACCCATGTCCCATCACACTCACAGGTACGCCGCGCGTTGTTGATGTTCATGATTCTTGAGAATGCCCAAATGAGGTAGATAGCCCAGGCCTTCAGTATATTTGTGGACTGATGGACCCGACTCTACATTTTTTTCGTTGCCATAGGTGAGTGAGCTGGTGTCGCAAAATGGGCAAAACGGTCCAGGATCCGGTATCCTCAGTGAATCTATCTTACTCGTAGGCCGAATGAACGGGCCATTTATAACAGCGCACGCCGGGAATACTGAAACGGCCTTTGCACAACGACCTTGTACTTGATCGTACTCGAAGTAGACTCCTTATAAGGTTTGTCTTATAGTAGAGGGGCCGGTAACCGGTCTATGCTCGAAGTTGGCGAACCACATTGATGATAATATTCCGCCTGGTTTCTCGCATTATCCTGCCGCTTTGAGATCTTCCTACGTCTGTGATTTACTGGTCGCGTCTTGGATACCTCACTGGTTAAAGCGATCATCTCCAGCGTTGATGACTCTCCACCCGACATGACGCCGATTTATCAAAAGCGCGTGATTCTTCTGCATCTTCATTCAGTTCAATAGAGGATCTGGGACCCCTATGAGTGAAGTCGACAGAAAAACTTGGAACGGCTGTTTGCACGCATGCGGTGAATTGAAAATATCAGTTTTATCGTGATTCCTGTGGTTTTACAGTCACGATAGACTTATAGGGTTAGCGGTGAGTACTCTTCCATTTGATATTCAGCCAAGCTCTTACTCGCGAGTGCTATCCGTAAACTCTCTTCGTTTAGACGTCGAAACATGTTTCTACAGACGTTAGCGATTCAAAGCAGACGACTGCATCGACGCAGAAAGCCGAAGCTAAACATATGTTCTGCATGAAAATCCGGATTGATCAGTATAAAAGTGTTACAAAACTCCTTTGATCTCTAGAAGGTTAGAAGATTGTTCAGGCAAGGTTGTTTTCATGTTCAAATATCTAGAAGCTCTCAAACGTGTTGTTTTTCATGAGAGATTTACAGCCGCTCACTTCCGAACCGGACCACTCCATAGCTGGTGATATTAACTATCAGACTGAAAAAGACAGTGATAGATCATTGCCGTAAGTTTGTGGTTCTCTTGAAGATTATTATTATGAACGAATCAAGATGACGAATCAAAGTGACAAATTTCGGCTCTTTACGACCACGGCCAACGGCTGGTGCCGCGACCAGGCACACTTCCACCCACTCTTACCCACTCCAAGGAAGAATGCCGCACGGGCATCGGGGCGAAGAAGATATATCTTTCGTATCACAGAGTCACAAGCTTCCAAACCGTTTAACCTTCTTGACCGTTTTCGATTTTTCTCTTTTTCAATGATTTGAGTACTCAGGACAGGTAAATCTCTTTTTATGTTTCACTAATTAACGTCGATCATTCTCCAGTGGTTTTGACTGTAGATAGACACTGTTGTCATGATCAGTGTCTTCTAAATATCGGACGACGCTGAAGCATCTGTAACGTTTGGCAGAGATAAGGCTAGACTTGAATGCAGAAATGCAACCTAAGATTGTAAAAACCACTTGGTTACGCCGAAGCGCATTGTATATTCGACGATGCAATTCGACGGACTCGCACATTGAGACAAGTGTTGCCCAACACAGAACCTTTCATCCTCGAAATTTCTATATGGTTGACCATCTGTAGACCAGAAATTCACCATGGGGGCCGTGAGTACAGTTGATAAAGTCTAACATTTACCTTTACGGTACGCGGCGATGGGATGGCTTCAATGAGAAGTGCCCTTGATTCCGGAGGGATAAACCCCTGTTCTTTCCCTGATCGACTTGAGTGTTTTCTAGGATACTAGTAGAGCATGAACCTAGAGTACTCAAGTCGCAAATCTTTTAGGCGCCATACCTCGATATTATCTCGGAATCAAGCGTACCGGCTAACCAACTCAATATAATGGTTTGTTTGTTAGGGGTCGTATCAAAGATGTTGAGAAAGAAAGGTCAATTGGAATCGCCCGACAAGCAAAACGTCCATCCGATGGGAAATCACTATGGTAAGATGATCTTATATTAAGAATTTGGTGGAACGTGGCTCTGACATATACACGCTTACTTCGACGAAGATGTGTAAAGCTGAACATTTTGCAGTAATCAATCGTCAGCACAGGTGCTCTACCGCAAAACTTCCTACATCAAATCCAAGAAGAGAATGCGCTTAGACAGACAAAGTCTTGGTTCTTTGAGAACGGCAGATTTATAATTGTGATATGCCTTACCAAATTATCAAATTATCAGTGTATAGACGTAGAATTGATAGACTCGCCGTCAATATGGGCATGTTTTCCGGTTTTTGATAGACCAGCTTCGTAGATGTAAGGCACATGAATATTTGAGGGTGAGTCACTCAGATTTCTAGCACATAAAAGGAACCGGTCTAATCTCTACTTTCTCACTGCTGAAAATGCGTGGGTATATATCATGTACAAAACGCACCAATCTTGAATGGTTACGGCAGTATGTTAGCTAGCAGTTACGGTAGTACGGGAGACGTCGCCTCGAAAGGCCCAAAACTCATTGAAGAGTGGGTCATACTTGACTTTTATGTTCCAGACCTGATTGTATTGATTAGTATCTGTCGTCCCCATGACAAGTGACAAGTCGAAGGTTCCGTACATCAACAATACATCGATCATACACGGCGATCAAGGCTGCTTGTAATCTCGATCATAATTTCTGACCTTGATCGGGCGAGGACCCTGACTTGGTTACCATTGTATGATCTGAGCGGATTCTTCCGTCAGAATACGAATAGCTCGTCATATACCGTCCGGGTCCTTCACCTCTCCCATCTCCTCGCTGGAAACAATCTCTCAATTCATGTATCAATGTTACCTCACTTCAGTTCCGCCTGAGATCTTCAACAGGATTGTTTTTGAGTTAACCTGTCTGGAACCGCTGGGACCACCATCCATTGTAATCCCATTGATGCAAACCTGTCACAGCATTTACGAGGCGTTATTGCCTGACAACAATCCTTGGCTTTATGGCATGGTCTACCGCCACAAATTCGATGTTTCAGCCGTGATGCGGCGCGCGTTTGAACCAACTCCGATGCAATGTATTCTCCAGTTACGACGCGTGCTCGCGGCCATGCGCCTTTTCCGCAGCGGGGACATATATGCCGACGAGAGAGAACTCAAGGATGTTGATTTGGATCTGGATGAGGCACTTCATGTCGCATTTGTCATGCTGCTGGATGATGATGGAAGGAATGCAGTTCAGTTATTGCTCTGGGCACGAGCCGACGTTTTCATTAGAAACTTCGTGGCGAGCAGACTGTACGAAGGTTCTCAGCACAATGGCGGATGGCCCCTAGATGGTAGAAATACCGCACACGCTCTATGGGTGATGTGGCTTTTGACGTCCGAGGGTAGGTCTTTTCGCGTTGCACATGTCAACACTTGTTGATGGTGGTCTCAGAGAGCTTGCTTAGGGAAACTCCGACAGAACGTGCGCGAATACAGCAGCTCCTCCTTCCTTTCGTTTATCTTCCGGCTCGTTATGCTGCAACCTTCGCCCCACCCAATCATTTTCACTTGCCTCCATCCCAGAACTCTGATGATGTCTTTATTACCCCTCATGGATGGTATCCCGTCTATCATTACCATGCCGTCAATGAGGTCTATTACGACGCTCGCTGTATATTGGCTTTCCCCCCTGCTGCAACTGCTGCCAAGTTACTCTTCCTGGCTCGCTCTGAAGTTACACCAATGCCAATTGCTCGGCATTTTCATCGCACTCGTGCAGATCGCCATGCCAGCGGCATCTTTGTTAATGGTCCTACCCGCGAGAACATCGAGGAATTTAACTGGGGCTGGGGAGTACACCTTCCACTTGGATCAGGGCTACGCGCGAGATCAGGTGTGCGAAAAATGGTGGAAGGGTGGGGTGGCAGAGAATGGACCCGGGAAGGTGAAGTTGAAGAGCCGTTCCCTCACCGTCCACGAGATATGACAGAGCCTGATTTTCATCCGCCACCACCGGTTGAGATTTGGTTGAACAAGTCTCCACACGCCAAGGCTACTGATGAAGGTATCAGCAAGAGTCGCAAGTGGGACGCCGACTGGAACAGGATGAGGTTCTGCGGTGATATCGACAGGCGTGTCCCGCGTGTACCATATGGGATGATGTACGAAGCTGGATCAATCGATGGATTGTGGCAAGGCTCTCAATTAGTGAGCACATCCTTTATCTACCCCCTCTTTCAGCTATCCAAGGCTTACATCCTGCCTCTTTAGATCCCCGGGTTTGACAACTTGAAGGTACTCTTACAGCACACTCGCTATCCTTCGGATGGGAGCCTGACAGAAATGGGCCTCCTCGCAGACCGAAAACCAGTATTTGTCCGCCTTCGTGAACTCCACAGTGTCGAGGGAGAATCTCGAGTCCTTCAGGATCTTTTGAGACGGCTTTTACCTGGTATCACAAGCATGGCCTCCGATGTTCCTCCTTTTGACCCTGCGCAGGAGCACGAAGGGATGATGAACGGGTGGTTGCGAGGAGACCGCCCGCCCGCCTTGCTTCCTTACGATGACGGTAGGGTCCTCGTACGTGTAGGAAACGAGGCAGAAATCTATCATTGTTGGCATGGCAATGGATCACGGCGATCTGGAAACGATGCATTTTCACCTACAGAACTTATCCTCGGTGAGACGCAGGCCACGAGAAGGGCCCGAGACGATGTGCAGGTCCAGTATGAGCACGACGAGGCAACTTGCGCCAAATGTGCCGATAGAAAGGAATATCGGCGTCTCCTTCACATCGTTTTGAGTGACGCTAGCTCAGAGGATGCCGAAGCTGCATTTGAAAGTGACATCCTCCAACCATGGGACCTTGACGATGTTATTTCGTTCGTCGATGAAGCTGAGAATCCACCGCTACCGAGGGTACATGACTGGGAACGCCGAGGAAGAGGACCATGTGATGGCATTCGAGATATTCTCATTGTAGGCGAAGTAAGTTGAAGCTTTGGTCATCTAATCAGTTGGCATGGACTCAATCTGCACAATTTTATAGCCTGATACGGAACACGCGGCTGCCTTTGAAGATTATTTCTTTTACGGCCGTGTACGCAAATGGGATGGCATGATCAACCTGGTTCGCGTGCCAAAGCACGATTACGACTACCCCTACGGTCTTGGATCGACCATCTTCTATGGGTATCTCGTCGGCGGCGATACAATTGTGGGAAACTGGCGATGGGGCGGAACGGACCCAAGTGTACCAGGATGGGAAGGTACTTTCAGTCTAGGCAGGCGCCTAGACTAACTATCTTGGCTCGATGGCTGGAAGGTTAGATCTCGTTTTAGTACTTTGTATCCTTTTTTACAGCCCACCTATGTGGACCGATTCTAAAGATTTGTACGGACCTCACTTGGATACTGCGAATCATGATTCTTGTGAAGATACGTAGCCCTGATCTTTGTCACCACGTCATTTACAATAAGAATGAGTAGGTTCACGATTCAAAAATATCACGAACATCGTTCACCAATTCGATCGACTTTCGACAAACAGTGCACTCATTCACCACGCAATGTTCGATTTTTTGATTTTCCTGACGTTAAAAATCAGCTTCTGTCATAAGGATATGTTAAGAACTCTGAGTCGCACTTATCACGTCTTGTTTTCATGGGACGATCATAATGATCGCATTATCTTTCGTAATCGTAATGAAGTCCTAACCTTTGCTATCTGAGGGTGGTTCAAGATGGGAGATGGCGGAAACTAGGGCGAAGACACGCGTTCGTGCAAAACGAGAAAAAAGAAAGAAGAAGAAGAATAAAAAGAAAAAAGGGAAGGCTGAGTCAAACTTTACTCCGCGGCATTCGCTGGAGAGTAAGTGTCGTGACCACTCCTCATCACGTCTCCGTCAGTTTGTCGCTCCTTGCTGGCGTCACGTTGAGCAACAAAAGTGTAGCTCAAATCGCCATCGAACTTGCTTTTGAAAGTCGTGGGGAATTTAGAGTGGAACATTTAGTAGAAAGTCCATTTAATCATACACCTACATTTCTGCAGTCCCAAACATGTTTTGGTCCAAAGCCCCAACGACAAAAATCAATGGTTCAATGAGTCGTCCATTCATTGATCTGACTCGAAGGTTTTAAGAGGAGTACATACGACAACACAAACTCCGTTGCCTCTTCGCCTGTCCTTGATCCATCATGCGCCCATCTTTCCGAACTATGAATGGGATTTACGTCTATCTATTCATGATATGACCCCAAACTCAGAAATTGCCGTAACACGTAAGATATCTATACGACCTGGAGATTTCAACCTTGCAACCTCAAATCTTCTGGCTTAGCTTGACAAAGGACTAGAATACTGATGCAAGGACACAGGTCCAATTGTATATTGCTGTATGTACGTATACATATATGTACGGTATGAATCGTAGCAAGTTCAACACAACACAAAGCAATATTGTAATATCGAACTGTTACGATGAAATATGAAGTGGGAATATGATAACAAATGCAATGGTAATGAACAACGATGTGTGGATGGATGATTATGCATAATGAACTGACAATGGCGGACGAAAGCACGACGACAAACCGTAATAACAAAGATGATATGGGTTCAATGGGTCCAGACATGCAGACAGACAAGTGGGCGTCCAACGAAGGAATTCAAGAGACGACACGAGCTCGAGCGATGCACAAATGAGATATCAGGATACGTATGAAACATGCGATGCAAAAACAGACAAAGATAAAAAAGGCGCGACTTGGTTGCTTCGAGTCAAAGTTTTGATCTGTGAGATGCACTAGGGCTTTCTTTCAAACTTGAAGAGATGATTGATAATAGCGAAACGAGGCATTATGCAAAGCTGAGACCTAACGGTGTACGATGATATGACGATGACGATGTTGATGTGGATGTGGATGCGAGTATATCTGTTGTTCCGAGAATTGGTTTGTTATAATAGAAGAAATTTTGAAATTATGCATCGATAGCGAAGTGATAGCAAAGGTGACTTGAAGCGCTTTTGTCGGTTCAAATAATTTCGATGAGATGATTTCCAGACTTGATCTTGAGATTGAAATGCAGACCGCTAGAATTAACGATATCAGAGCTCTGACGTGGTATGAGCTCAAGAAGGACGAACCAATAGTGAGGATCGAAAACTAATATCCATAGTATGCACGCTGTCCACCCCAATCAATATCAACCCGACACACGTAGACAAGAACTAACCATTCTATCACTAACATGAGCCCATCAGCATCGTCATTTTACCGCAAACAAGCCGAAAAAAAAGAAGTACTCACAACAACCAGATAACTTTTGATCCCGTCTTGCACCCGCGGAGCGTAACGATATGCCCCCGAATGCAGTCGTACAGCAGCGCCCGCTGGTCCTTGTCCGCCTTTGGGCACAGCGATAATAGGCACATCAGCGCCAAACGCACAAGAAAGACGGGGCTGGGACGACGAGCGTACCGTGGGCAACACACTTGCGATCAGCTGGCTCCCGGTCACACTCAGCGCGAGGTCGACAATCATCGCTCGCCGGGACCTGAAGGCGAGTTTGGCTTGCAACGAAAAGACTACGAAAACATGAACAGAGAAACTTACCCGTTAGCAGCCTCGCACATGCGCTCGACAATACGATCGAGCGTCGTCTTACCGCCTTCCTTGAGCGCCTTAGTAACGCTCTTGGCTCCCTGTTCACTTGTAGCGAAGTCGAGGAGGCCGTCGAGGAGATGTTGAAGAGTCTGAGCACGGTGCTTGTCCGACCCGTGCTCGAGGACTAACGAAAGATGTACAGTTAATTATAAGGCACGATAAATAAGCCTAAAAACAAAGCGCACTGTGCTGTATGCAATATGAACCCCACTGATTCTTGGCGACTTCAGCAAAGACAGTCGGGCCTTTGTTAATGAGTTCATCAACAATACCATCTTTGGCTTCCGGTTCCAGGTTTTCGAACGCGTGCTACGTGCCAACAGTGTTATATTAAGTGACGATTCGAGATGGAAAATGATAGACGTACCTGAACAACCAACGAGCCTGTCTCATGACAAGCAAGTGAAGCCCACTTGCCCTTGAGAGACTTGTTGACGCTCAACAGTCGTGTCAGCCTCGATATATGCACATCCATACGACATCAAAAGACCTACTATGCAAAGATGGGCGGCGCGGGTGGCGTCCATGAAAGTTCCATAATCTGGAAAACATCTAAGTATGGGCGCAATGAAGACAAACAGCCTTACCTTGCTCCAGACATGCGATGCATGTTTGTTAACAAGGGTCTGCGCCGGGTCTCCAAGAAGCAACTCCGATACGATGAGCAGTCTGATATCCTCTTCACAGTCGAGTGCCTTCTGTAGAACATGACAACCATAACAGTTGGTCGCGAGCTCCACAACACGGCCCCTGTATGGAACATGAATTAGCATTTATATCCAGAAACATGAGAAAGACATGAAAAAGGGAGGGACGAGCAGTATTAGTGTAAAATAATTTAAATAGAAGATAACCAGACTCATAAGAGTAAGCCATATAAGAGTGATATATACAGCATCAAAAGCAAATGAAGCAAGACAACTTATGGAAAGAAACAGTAGAACGAAACACTCACCGCATACAACCGACCAACTTCCTCCTCTCCTCCGGCGCCGACGCCGCTTCCAAACACCTTTGCACGGCCCAATTCCCGAACCTATACATCAACTCATCAAAATGCAAAGTCTTACGTTGACATAAGAGACACAACCCACCGATGCGCCATCATCTCGAACCCCCTTGCACAGATCGCATCAACAATCTTCGCTCTCTCCTCCGCGTCCGCGACCTTCAACTTTTGCTGCAAGAATATGCTCGCCTGTTGATCAGAAGACTTGATGATTCGTTCAACGAAGACGGGGTACGGCGGGGAAGATGAAGGGTGCAGGAGAGAAAGGAAGTTGATCGGCTGTATTGCACGATATGGTAAATATTCTGTAGTAAGGGCGAGACGAAAATATACGTACCTCATGTGCGTGCTGAGATCCCAGATGAGCATGATGTCCATGCCCATGCGCGTGTCCATGTCCACCCTGCCCACCTCCCAACGACTGCTGATGCGGATACCCGAACGCCCTCAAGGCGTTCAGTGAGAGCATATCCTCCACACCGTGGTGAGCACCACCCGTCACCGTCACAGTCCCTTGACCATGTCCATACATATCAAACTTTTCTTCTCTCCCACCGGCACTGACACCGACACCGCTGTTAAGCCCCCATTCACTACCTTGCGACTGGGGATGGAGCCGCCAGTCCATCGGCAAGCGCGTGCTGCTAACGTGTCGCGGAGCAGTAGAAGTGTTGGGGTTAAAAAGCCCTCGGGGAATGAGCCCAGGGGGATGGGCAAGTGTGGTCTGAGGCTGAGACTGCTGTGTCGTCTGCATCTGGGTAGTAGAAAGCTGAGGCATAGGCTGGGACTGTACTAGTGGCTGCGACACAGGACTCGAATGTCCCTGTGACTGAGCTTGAATGGACGCCGGAGGCTGAGCCTGTGAAAATCCAGGTGCAGGTGGAGGAGCCGCGGGCGTCTCAGCGAACGGCTCAAAGAATGGTAAGCCACCAGATGGAACAGGCACATGCTGAGACTGCACCACGGTATATCCAGCGGGCGCAGGCTGAAGCGGGCGGTACATTGGACCCTGCCCGATGCCTGAACCATTATACGGGTTCATCTGGGGCTGGGAAATGTAACTCTCGAGCGCCTGTGTACGTCCAGCTGGAGAGGGGTGCTCGAATAGCAAAGAGGGCTGCTGCAGGAACGCAGCCGGTCCTATATCATATGCGGCCGATTTGGCACTGACGTCGAATGAGCGCTGGGAGGGTGAGAGGTCGGTTGGAGTCATGAGAGATGATGTTACTGAGGCTGGAGAAAAGTCAGGAGAGCTGGGTGATGCGTCGAGATTGAGGCTTAAGGCAGGTTTTTTAGTCGGAACGGGAGAATTCAAGTTGAGAGTCCGTAGGAGCTGCTCGACGTGCTAGTTTGGACAAAGTTAAGCGCATATATGCAGTGAAAAATGGAGAAGTACGAACAGTATCGTCGTGAAACTCGGGTGGGCTTTTTTTGCGCCCGTCGCCGATGGCGCCGACGCTGCTGGGGTCTCTGAGAACCTTTACCTGTGTAGGAACGGGCCCAAAGACATCCTCGCGCCGCACAGGCGCAGAGTTGGCCTCGTACGCAGTATGAGCACTCACGAGCTCCCGCTGCTCTGCGACGCGCGAGAAAGAATCAAGAGTCTTAGGCCAGGTCGTCTCAGAGGGCTGGGGCTGAGGTGCCCAGATGCTCGCTGCGAGGGTCGCGGGCTGCCTTTGCACAGGAGTTGGTTCATACAGACCAACGAAGTCGTTGTTCATGTCAGACCAAAAGAGACGGCAAGCAAAGGAGTCTGGTGAACGAGCGTGACGACGAGCAGACAGTAGAAGAAAACGCCGAGGTTGTGGTTGTGGTCAAGAGGCATAGCTAGCCAAAAATCGTATTTATACCGGCAAAGAATAATTTCATCATTTTTCTCGCTCTTCCTTCTTCGTCGATATTACCAATCTAAAATGGCACTTCTTCTTTTTTTTCTCAGGTCGCCGCATCGCGATTGGCCAATATGGGGTCAATCCATTTCCCAATAAGGATGTGCTTCGCATGCTGACGTCATGCATCAGAAGAAAGGGTTGCGTGCGCTCATCTCCTCACGCGAGCTACAATGCGAGCAGAGTCTTCCGGCAGTTCCAGTCTCTGCTCTGTACAAAGCTGAGCTGTGCATGGAGACGAGGGGCTTGCTGTACCAAACATTGGCAGAAAGCAGCACCGCGGGCCCGGGCGTGACGGGCCCCATCCATAGAAGGTGTCAACGGCCGTGCATCAAAGGTCTCTGGAGAACACCGTTTCTGAGTTCGTGATCCCACTCCGCCGAGTCCCGACGCGCGATGGCCTTGGGTGACACATCGATCGTGATTTGCGTGATTTCATTTGTGACTTTTCACTGCGTGCGAAGTACTGACTTGTGATTGTACAAAGCTCGATTGATGACCGCTTTGTCTTAGCGAGTCTTCGCCGAACAAGTGACGACGATGAACGCAATTTCGCGGTTGCTGTCTGTCAATGTACAAGAACCTGGCGAGTAGATTAATGCCTCACCGAAGCCTCACGATTTCTACCTCCAGAAGCTGCTTGACAGTTCCAAGTATCCTGCAATCACCCATTTCCCAGGGGGCGGGTACGAACAATGCTTTCAAACTCAGGGTTTGCATTTAACCTCCCGGGCCGGTAGGCGCATATGATGTACCATCTACGTTGCTCATGAGGAAACGCAACATCAGTCGGGGGGGGGGGGGGGGGGGGAGAAGTTGCCGCAACCGTTATGCCTACGTACATACACCTACATGCAGAATCGCTCTACG